>CM076572.1:915944049-916096360 GCA_034641835.2 Pinus albicaulis | reverse complement strand
AAATTTTTAGCAAAAATAGTGAAATAATAAAAAGTGTTTAGTATTTAAAGAATTATTTTATCGAATTAGATTTTTGAAAAAAATTTGCCGCCCATTTTTCAAATTGCCACTTTTTTTAACTTAAACAAAATAGAGTTGTTTTTTTTTTATTTGTGTTTATTCGTTTCCAGTGCATGGAAATGTGACGCACCAATGCGTTTTATTAATACGACGCACTGGGGCCTGTTAGGATGATCAACGCACTTGACTCTCTTTTTTTTAATGTAAGATCATAATAAAATAATGATAATTATAAAGTACATGAATTTATTTTCATTATTTTCTAAACTTTATATATGTAAGATCATAATAAAATAATGATAATTATAAAATACATGAATTTATTTTCATTATTTTCTAAACTTTATGTTACAAAAATTCGTATTATTCTAGATTTGTTATTTTACAATTATTTGCAAATTTACAAATTTTAATATTTTAATAAAATCATTTCACATTAATACAATTAAAATTTTCACATTAATAGAATTAAAATTTTACAAATTAATATTTTACATACAATTACGTTAATTAAAATTACAATTACAATTACAATTAAAAGTACAATTACAATTTTACATTAATTTCACATACATGAATTACGATTAGAATCACAATTACAATTTTAATTTTACATACAATTACATTTAAAATTTTACATATAATTACATTTACAATTACAATTACAATTTTACAAATGAATTATGATTAGAATCACAATTACAATTTTAATTTTACATACAATTACATTTAAAATTTTACATATAATTAGATTTACAATTACAATTACAATTTTACAAATATTTTATAGACAATTCAATTAAAATTATAGTTACAAATACAATTACATTTACAATTTTACATAGAATTACATTTACAATTACAATTACAATTTTACAAATATTTTACATACAATTCAATTAAAATTACAATTACAAATACAATTAAAATTTGTGAAATTTACATACAATTACAATTACAATTACAATTTTACAATTTTTCATATATATAATTACAAACATTTCAGAATAAATTAAATATTACAATTACAATTAAAATTTTACATTAATAAGTATTTTACATACAATTACACTTAAAATTACAATTAGTACAAATACAAATACAATTTTACAATTTTACATAAAATTAAAATTTAGATTACAATTACATTCACGACATAATATTTAATAAATATCATGGTCATTTAATAATATTAAATTAATTAATAAACATCATCACAATTATGATAACCATCGTACAAACATCATATTCGACTAACAAACACATTCAATTAACATCAAATTAACATTATATATTAACATCATCACAACACAAACATCAAATATACATCTCAATATAATGTCAAATAACTCATGCTCCTATCACATATACACATCTATCTGCAAGCTAAACATTAAATGAACACATCTAACATGACTAACAATATGCGCCACATCATGATGATCATCAACATGAAAATTAAGTACAACTGCAACATGAACATAAAATACATGGAACATCCATATATATATATATATATAATGTTAAAAATATACAACTGTAATATAAATCATGTCATGGATCAGGCGCTGGTGGTAGTATAACAACATCAATAACACTAGTACAAGTGGATGCGGCCTGCTCAGTAAAGCTAGGTGCAACCTCGACAGTCAATGGTCGACTAGCCTGCTCATGATCATGATGATCACTAGTACTGATAGATGCATCCGCTGGTGGTAGTACAACATGATCAATATGAGGCACAATAGTAGTGGAGGCGGCCTGCTCAGTCAATAGTACTGCAGCCTCGGCGATCGATAGTCTAGCTTGCTCATGATGATCGTGACTAGTACTCATGATGGATGCTACAGGCTGCTGACTGGACGTGGCTGATGGTCCAGCCTCATCTCCATGATGACTAGTGTCAGATGCTGGCAGTGGAGCCTCATGCTAATCATCAGGCGCGCCGCGAGGTGAACGATCACGAGATTCATTTGAGTCGCTGTTGGCGGATTTTCCATCACGTGCCGCAGCTCGACTACGCCTATAGCTACGGACAATCCTCCTCAATCGCGTAACAATTGTCGTAGCTCCTACGACATGCCGCATCAGGCCGTACATGTCACGCGGCATGCCTCTCCACATCTGTAACAATCTATCATCGCCCTATATCTCTCCGTAATGAGCAGGCCTGATGCCCGCATCTGAAATCAATCCACTGAGTTGGCTGCCCAACTCCATCCGGTATCTGGTCTCAGGTCGACCACGCCTAGCAAAAGGTGGTACCGGTGCACCATGAGGCGCATGAGGATCAGCACGTCTCTCTGCTGCACCACCTTCCTCATCCTCCGGCGGCGCATCAGCCATCTCCTAATCGTAATCATCAGGATCAACACCTGGATCATGTGGTGGATCCAGCATCTCATCGCCATCGAAAGAGCCAATGTCTACAAAATATATATAAGTACACAACAATAATTAGACAATTTCATTACACAATTTAATAAAAACAAGTTAAAGAACATGTTAGAATAAATATAAATAAAACAGTAATATTACCTCTATCATCTGGCGGCTCATCAAGAGTGAAGAGGATATTGGGACACCCTCGCCAATCTAGTCCAGCATAAGGACATGAGACCATAATGAAGGGATGCAAACCGCCAACACTGGCTAGTAAGTCCAGTGAATCATGTGATATCCTCGCTGGAAACATAATGTCTCCCCTCTTAGGCATCATCTGCCCCCACATGCGCATACGGGCCTCGAACATCGTCCTACGAGTTTGCCGAACAAAACTAGGTCTCATCTCTGGAAACCTCTCAAAAAATAAACAAAACAGCTCTAAAGCAAAAGGGAAGTTGACCCACCCTTGTGCATTAGCACGACATCTATCTAAGTCTGTACAAAACCGTCGCAAAAAAATGGCAGACCACCTGACAATCGTGGTTTTTGTACTAAAGAATCAACGTAATATAAAAGCGAGCAAAAAATGCGTTGCCCGTCGCTGGTGTTGTGCGAAATGATCAAAGCGATAATAGAGAGGAACTGCACGTCCTGTCTACCAAAAGCACCTATACGTAACTGACCTCCAGGTACCTGAAACTCTGAAGGAGACAGTACATGTGCTCCAATGTATCTCTGGGAGTAAACTAATTGACTCCCTGCTACACAACCAGCTGGCACATCTGGGAATGAGGGAAAATCCACCCCTCTCCTCGATAGTCCAGTAATAAAATAAATTTCCTCCTCAATGGGTGTGTACCACTGGTCGGGACCAACCTGAAAAGCCTGTCGGTGGGCATTCCACCTGCCGATAAGATGTCTCAAAAGCACACTGTGGGCCTTTAGGCCGGAAATATCCTCCTCATAGAACTTGAGGAGGCCTACCTGCATAAGGATCTCCCAGGTATCTGCAGTAATAGGGCGAGGGCATCCATCTCTCTCCCTCTCTCTCACCTCCCATTGGCGAATCATATCATATTGTTCTGCTTGTTGTTGCTGCTATTGCTCCTGTTCTCTCTGAATCATTGCCATATTAAATAATTTTTTTGTTATTAAAACATAAATGTATTTATAACTATACATATATATATTTTTTATGAAAAAAAACAAACATACAACTCAGTGCTCCATAAAAACAGTCACGCATAGGTGCTGGTGCGTCCCAATATTTTAGCGCACCGTCCCCGGGGCCCCTAATGAAATAGACCGCACTGGATTCGGTGCAGATGTCTATTTTTCAAGCACCACGGACTGTATATAATTCAGAATAGCAATGCGCTGACTGAGATATACGCCCCGGTGCGTATAGTCATGTCAGCGCACTAACTTCATGACAATGACATAGTTGACGATGTGGTTTTTTACCCGTCTGCACCGTTGACCCTCTCGGAACGCAAAATGCGGTGCGCTGACATAAACCGGGGCTGAAAATGAAGTCAATGCACCGCACTGTGATTGCCGAGGTCAACGGTACGCCTGGATAAATGAGCGCACCACCTTTTTTTATTTTATTTTCAGTTTAAAATTATTCGGGGCACCTTCCAGTACCGCCTCGGAAACGGTGCGGTTACCGTTAGCACCGGTAGCAGTGCTGCCTGTAAATTTTACGGGTAGCACCGCTATCCTATGTGAGCCGAACAGCTCGAGCGCACCGGGCAAAAAAAAAAAATTCTTTTTTAATGGTTATTTTTAAGTTTATTTCAATTTCTAATCTGCTAAAAGGCTTAATTATAGAAAAACTAGAAAAATACTTGTACATTTCACCGTCGAGGAGGCATATTGGCTGTAAAATTTGGAAAATAAAATTTGCCCACTGTTTTTAAAAATGCAAGCTGGAGATTAGTGGCCAATGCAGAGCAGCAGTGCGTGCAATGGGTGCAATGAGAGCACCGATGTCAGGGCGACTCACAAATAAGGAAATAGCATCGGGGCTTGAGAGCTCTCGAGCACTGAGGAAAGTGAATAATGAAGTTTTTTTGCCATAATTTTTTTTTAATTAACCCTGTTTCGGTGCGCAGGGTTTTATAAGTGCATCGGTGCAGTTAAATAAAACCACACCCAGCGGTATCAATTTTGGCGCATTGTTTATAACGCGTCGGGGCATTTCCCTAACCGTGCACCGGGATGTTTCAGTTTCAGCATGAAAATTTGATGATGCACCAGAGTGGCATAATGGTAAAGCACCAGTGCATAATAGTCGCAAAGCACTGGTTTTTTGGCCTTAAATTTTTATTTATTTATTTATTTATTTATTTATTTTTAAATATAACGATATTCCAGTGTGTGCAGTTTCTGGCGCACCGGTGCTCTTAGAAAAGAACGAACCGGCTCGTTTCTGTTTTGGCGCGGTGTTTTATGATGCACCAGCGCGGAAGAGTATTGACGCCCCAGTGCGTTACAATAATTGGACGCCCCGACGATATGTGTACTTCGTGCACGCTATCCGGTGTGCCAATGTTCGGTGCGCACCGGTGCGTTCTATGGTATCGTGCGCACTGGTAATTGATAGCTCAAGAGCACTAGAAAACTGAAAAATCCAGGTCTTTTGTCGTAAATATTTTTTTAATTTAACCCTTTACCGGTGTGCGTTGTTTATAGGCGCACCGATACTGTTTGATACAAACGCACCAGTCAGTTTGTGTTTTGGCGCATTTTTTATGATGCACCGGTGCGGTTTCTGTCTACCACATCGGGTGGTTTCGGTGTTGGCGTTGTGTTTTATAGTGCACCAGTGCAGACGAGTTGTGAGGCACTGGTGCTCTATTATATTATGACGCACTGGGAAGGTGTGTATGGAGTGCACGATGTCCGGTGTGCCAATGATTTTCACCGCACTGATGCTTTTTTTTTTTGAGAGCACTGGGGTGAGTTTTAACGATAAGAGCACCGATAGGAAAACATCCGAAAAACCCTCCGCCCGCCAACCTCCTCTAGTAACCTCCGCTAGAAACGGATGTGTGGGGTATTTTTCTTTGTGGTTCCTCAAAAACATCCGCTAGAGGGTCTTTTCCTTGTAGTGGAAGCTGCTCTCTGCCTCTTGCTGATTCTAGGCACTGGGATCAGACCATCCCCTTTGCCTAAACTACCCCTTTGCAGTTGAAACACTTCTGGAAATTCTTAGCAAACCAAGCCCTTGAATTACAGCTTATCTTCAGTGCTCTGCCTCTGTGTGTCTTCTCCAAATGACCCCAAGCCTTTCCTTTATACTTTTCTCGTTGGGAAACCAACGGCCATGATCAGATCTTGACTCGATAGCTAAGATTAAAAGAAATTTTGATCCGTGTGACTTAAGACAATTTCATCACATGTTTTAATTAATTACCTTTAATAATTTATTTTTCCTAAGTTAGAAAGGCAAACATAGCAAAGTGGGTTTCTACAAATTTGATTTATTTTCAAAGGGTATAAAGGCACCTAAGTTTCCCTTTTCCAACTCACTTATCACTTAACAAGGAGAGAAAGTGTTCAAGAGAAAATTCCTACATTCGGGTGAATGTTGGGCAAGAGAAGCCCTACGCTACGCTCATGAAAAGTTATGTTATGCGCATGCGTATACATTCTTCAGAGGATATAACACTATGATGCTCGCCTGCGAACAGGCACTACACGTTTAACATCATGCAGACCCGAGAGAGGACCCGTGCATAGAAACATGTTCAGAGTAGACATGGTCGCTACGCGCCTACACGTTCACCAACACCCGATAGTGTGCAGAATCCCGACTGGGCCAGGCGCTGCATGCTACCCTCTCACACTACATAAAGGCTCGAAAGGCCCGAGCCTTTGCTCATTCAATAGCCAACCAAAAGCATGTTCAATAGTGGCCCGAACAGCCTGCCAGAACTGATAGCGTGCAACTCCACCTAAGCGTTATGTGCAAGGCTGTTCAAGCTGACCTGATAGTGTGCAGCTCCGCCCAAGCGCTACGCGTAGGGCCATTCAGGCCGAACCGACAGCGTGCATCTCCACCGGAGTGCTACGTGCAGGGCCATTCTAACTAACCTGACAGTGCATGTAGGAGCTCGAATTTTGCACTCCTGTGCTACGCGTTTAGCCAAGAAGCCTTTCAAACCAGATCAAGCCCTCAAATTTTCTCAAAACTCCTCCAATTCTCTGCTTGGCACCTCCTAAGGGTTTTCATAATAGGTATTTATATTCTTGCCACTCTTTCATATTGTTTTAAAAGATAAACTTATAGAGAAAGGTAGAAACCCTAGAGGAAGAGAAAAGTTTTGTCCCCATGCTAAAAAAAATGTTGATTGAAGGACAACTATCCATCTACATACTGAAGGCACACTAAGGCTCAAATTTTCCTTCTTCACTCATCATTCCCCTTCACTCGCAAATCACTACATTTCTCATTATCATCTCACTTTCCCTCTCCATATCATTTCACAAATAGTTCAAGGTTTTGATTCCAAAGCAAGAGTAAAGATAAAATGTCTAGAGAAGGCAGTAGTGTTAGTGGCAAGGGAGACTAAAGGCCTAAGGGACAATAGAGAAAGGGTGGAAAAGTAAAAAGGTTTGAGCCTTTGAACACCAAGGAGTTGACAGCCTCCCCTACCACAGTTGCATATTTCCAAGAGGTAGGTTGTTTTGATTTCTGTGAAAGGGTACAAAGATTCCAAAGTGAACCTGAGTTGACTAGACTTTTTATCCTCAACCTCCATGACCATTAAGTACATCTATCTAGACTAAATTTTGAGCTATCCACTAATAAAATTTCTATGGCCACTGGGATGCCTTGTATGGGAGAAAAATGGTTCAATCAGATGAATATTTTGGAAATACTGAGAGGGGGGGGGTGAATCAATATTTCTTTCAATTAGAGCATTAGTTAATCTTTAGTTATTATCAATGTTTATACAATGATAGTAGCAAACAAAAGGAACACAAATGCACATAGATTTTAAGGTGGAAAACCACTCTAGGAAAAAAACCACGTAATGCTTTTCTAATAATTCTTTAATATTCAAATCCAATTTAAAATGAAGCTCCAACTTCCTAGAATCTAGAAAAGCATTCTTCTCCAGCTCCCACTGGATGGATGCCCCAATGCCCTAGATTCTTTAGTAGTCAACTAAATGGATGCCCCAACACCCAATGAGCTACAACTCACCCTACCACCACCCTACCACCATATAGAAGAATAAAAAAATAATGGACTCCCGTACTAGGGAAATGGGTCCACTTTACAATGATATAGAATGATGTAGAAGAAGAAGACACACTATACCATAACCCCAACTATGACACAACCACCTAATGATGATGCTAGACCTCCCGAAACTACCTCTTCAACTCTTGGCAGATAGACACTAGAACAATTTTTACAATAATGTATTTACAATGACTTAGTACAATGATACCTTTACAGTGACTGTATGCAGTGCTGCCCACTTGAAGACTTCATGTGATGAAATTCTTGCTATTTTTTTTCACCTTGGTTTCTTCTCTTGTCATGCTACCCTCTGCTGCACCTTTCTTTGCTTTTCTTCCCTGGAAAGTCTGTTCCTTTGCAGCCCTTGACAACACATGATCTAGCTTTTTCTTGCCTTCTAGGAGCTCGATATTGAATCTCGTGTATCTCTATTATTTCAGATCCTAATATCTAATTTTTGGGCTTGTAGTAGTCCTCTAATTCGTGCTTCCAATGCCATATCTCTTACCCAATTTGGATTCTTCAAGAGAGAGTTATGCCCAATCTCTCACAATGCCCTAATTATGAACTATTTCAGTAGAGCGTAATTGTACGACGTGCCACATTTCATTGTTTCTTCATTAGGATCTAAAATTTGTAGAGAGAAAAAAAAAATCCATGAAATGTCTACCTCTTTTTATAGAATTCCAATCTAATACTTAGAGGGAGATTTATGACGATTTTCCCAAGGTCACTTCTTTGAGATGAATTTTAGGAGCCTGCAAAAACACTGACTTCCACATATCATATCTCTAAAAATGTTGAGCACATTGATTTGAAATTTTCACAGTCAGTTTCTCAGGCTTCTAGATTTCCCTCATAAACATTTCAGCTTCTGAAACTTCGTAGAAAAAAAGTTAGAGAGAAAATTGCACGATGACCTGTTTCAGATAGCGAAATCCCTTAAATAAGGAGGATATGAGGATCACAATTTATATAAATGATTTGGTTGAGAGGGGCTTCAAAAAGTGAATGTGGGAGGGATTTTAGGAGATTAAAAAATATTAATTATGACTTTTCAATGTCCCATGTCACAACCCCATGGGGTTTTATCCCACTAATTGGGGGTACAAGCTTCAAACATGAATATCTCTCAAACCGTGAAGAATTACGTGGAGTGTCATATGTCAACAGAAACATCTCGACAAGGAGAAAGCATCAAAATCATTCTTGACCCAGAATATAGTAATTTGGTAGGTCAAAATTCCCATGCAATATTGAGGTAGCCCTTGGTGCTGCTAGGGTTGACATCAATGACAACTGCTGATCAACAATCTCCTCCTTTGCCATTGATGGAAACACAAGTACTCCCCTTGCAATCATGACACCTAGTCCTACAAAATTCTCCCCTGCTTTGACATCAATGGAAAAGGGTAACTCCCCAAAACACACAAGCATCTTGCGGAATTGTACACACTTCCACTCCACTTTTGTATTCTGAATAAGGAAAATATAATGAGAACTTGGGAGAATCCCAAGCTTCTAGAAAATATATTCCAATGCTTCACGAGTACTCTCATGATCATCAATGCCTCCTACCCAATATGAATCTGTAAAGGAATGAATAAGGAGATTGTAACCCTTGGGCTACCACAATCCATATTCTGTTGTTCCCTTTAGATATCGAAGTATTATTTTGATGGCAATAATATGTGATTCTTTTGGTGTTGCTTGGAATCTTGCTACTTGTCCAACTACTTGCATACCATCTGGTCGGGAGGTTGTTACATATAGAAGACTACTAATCATATATATGTACAACCTTTGATCCACATCCTTAGATGAGTCGTCTATGCTCAATTTGCAACCTGTTACCATTGGACTAAGGATGGGTTTGCAATCTTCCATTTTAAATTTCTTGAGAATTTCCTTGATGTTCTTGGCTTGACATATAAATATTCCTTTCTCTTGCTGAGATATTTGAAGCCCTAAGAAGTATGTTAGCTCACCAAATAAAAACATCTCGAAATCACTTTTCATATTTGTAGCAAACTTCTTACTTAGTTGATCATCATTGCTACCAAATATTATATCATCCTCTTTAGCTATTAGACATGCTTTAGTTGCTTCATCCAGAACATATATGTCATTTTGAGCTTGACTTGCTATAGCCACAATTTCACCATACCTACCTTTCTTGATTTCACATTTTGTGGAGTTGAATAGTATTGTGTGTCCTTGATCACACATTTGTCCAACATTGAGCAGATTTTGATTCATGTTTTCAACCAATAGAAAATTCTTGGCTAAAGAATCTTTGCTTTCGAGAGTGACATTAGATGATCCTATAACATTTGAAGATCTATCATTTCCAAAGGACATGGTTCCATCCTTCTTCTCTTTCAGAGATAAAAATTTATTTCTATCTCTAGTCATATGTGTTGAGCAACCTCTATCAAGATACCACACATATTTGTTGTTTTGAGCCTTGAGAGCGAGAGCGTGATTATTAGTCTTCTTCTTCTTCCATGTTCGTTCATTCTGTAGCTTCGGAGATTCTTTTGGAGGATTTTCAAGTCTGTAGTCTCTGGCTATATGTCCAAAGCTTAGACATTTGTAACATTCAATATTATTTCTTAAATTTTCAAATGTATTGATGTTTCGCTGAGCCCTGGGATGTTCATATTTGACAGATCTCCTAGAATTGTATTCGTTCCTGGTGTACGTGCGACATTCTAAAACTTTAATATCAAATTTTCCACATGAATAATAGTAGCCATAAAAAATATGTTGGTACCTGGAAGGAAAACTTCATCGAGGAATTTTCTTCTAAGGCTATTCTTGTGAATCTTGTCCAATGAAGTCTACATGCATGTCAGATCTCATAGTTTCATTTTATTTTGTTGTAGAAGGTCCCACTTCTTCTTCTTTGTAACCGATGTCAGTTCTGTCATTGTAAGATCATATATTTTTGAAGAGTTCTTCCAATTCCCTTGAGCTATTGGCATAGTTTTGGATAGTTTTTCCTTTCTTCACTTCCTTACGCAGCGAGACTACTTCAGCTTCTAATTCTTCCTTTTATTGGTTTCTTTCTTCCAAATTATTTTCAAGTGACTCTTCAATGCATTTGTGTTCTTCAACTTCAATTTTGAGACCTTGAACTTTTCCTTCAAGAGTATTGGAACAGACCTTCTTTGCCTTGAGCTCTTTTATAAGTTTGATTGCTTCCTTAGAAAATTATTCTATGGTCAATCCTTCTTCTTTGTTGTTTGATACCTCTTGTTTATTGTGATTGGCCATAAAAAATACTCTGTAATTGGATTCTTCTTCGCTGCCATTGTTTTCATCGGATGATGAGCTATCTTATTTAGAGAGGAAGTTCCTTTTGGATCCTTGATTGTTGAATTTATAAAAGCCTTTCTTTCCTTTTGAGTTGGCATCACTTATGTTCAGACATTTTGATGCAAAATTCCCAACCTCACCATAGTCGAAACATATCAATTGAATTTTACCTTTGAATTTTCCCTTACTAATTTTTAGTTTTCTCATAAAGTAAGCATATTATTCATCTGAAAGACCTTCTTCATCATCTCCCTTTTCTTCACACTTGCAGATGCATGTCTTTTCAAATGAAGTTTGTTTGTCCTTATTGGTTTTCTTAGATGCAACAAATGTAGTTTATAGATGGGAATTACCCTCTTCTTCATCAAGTCTCATTTCATATGCTATGAGAACTCCATGTAATTCTTCTTTGTTGAGTTTGTCCAGATTTGCAATGTATTCTAAGATCGATACCTTTGGGTTGAATCTCCCTGGTAACATTCTAAGAATCTTTCATATAATAGTCATCTCGTCAACTCGCTCTCCCAATCCTTCCATAGTATTGGTTATTTCATCAACGTATTGGAACTACACAACAGTGTTGCAATCTTCTTTCATTCTGAGTTGCTCAAATTTTGCTCTATAGATTTGAAGCTTTGATTCTTTGACATTTGAGTCACCTGCATATATATTCTCAAGCTTGTCCCATACATTTTTGGTGTTTTACAACCCAACACATTATGATACATAGATTCAATAAGTCCACTAATAATAATATTCTTTTCTTTTTCATTGTTTACCAAATTCTTATTACCTTGTTCATATGCAGTTGATGTAAATCCATTTTGAACAGTGTCCCATACTTAATAAACTTGCGCTAAGAGATAGACCTCCATTCTTCCTTTCCAGAGTGCATAATTATTTTCATTGAATAGAGGTACACCATTCCTGGTATGCTCCATGACCTCCTTCCATCGATTAAACTACTACTAAAGGAACCAAGCTCTGATACCAATTGTTGGAAATACTGAGAGGGGGTGTGAATCAGTATATCTTTAAATTAGAGCATTATTTAATCTTAAATTATTATCAGTGTTTCTAAAATGATGGCAACAAACAAAAGGAACAAAAATTCACACAGTTTTTAAGGTGGAAACCCACTCCGGGACAAAAACCGCCTAATGCTTTTCTAATAATTCTTTAATATTCAACTGCAATTGAAAATGAAGCTCCAACTTCCTAGAATCTAGAAAAGAATTATTCTCCAGCTCCCACTGGATGGATGCTCGAACAAACAAGATTATTCAGTAGTAAACTGAATGGATGCCCCAACACCCAATGAGATACAACTCACCCTAGCACCACCCTACCACCCTATAGAAGAATAAAAGAAGAATGGACTCTCGTACTAGGGAAAATGGTCCATTTTACAATGATATAGAATGATGTAGAAGAAGAACACACACTAGACGATAACCCCAACTATGACACAACCACCTAATGATGATCCTAGACCTCCTGACACTACCTTTTCAACTCTTGGCAGATAGACACAAGAGCAATTTTTACAATAATGTATTTAAAATGACTTAGGAAAATGATACTTTTATAGTGACTATATGTAGTACTGCCCACTTGAAGAATTCATGTGATGAAATTATTTTTTCACTTTGGTTGTTGCTCTTGTAATTCTACCCTCTGTTTCACTTTGCTTTTCTTTGTTTCCCTACAAAGTTTGGTCCTTTCCATCCCTTGAAAACACATGATATATATTTTTATTTCCTTCTAGGAGCTCGATATTGAATTTGGTGTATATCTGTTACTTTAGATCCCCAATATCTAATTTTTGGGTCTGTAGCTGTCCTCTAAGTCCTCTTTCCAATGCCATAGGTCTGACCCAATTTGGATTCTTCAAGGGAGAGTTATGTCCGATCTCTCACAATTCCCTAACTATGGACTGTTTCAATAGAGAAAAATTGTATGGCATTCCACATGTCATTGTTTCTTCATTCGTCTCTATAATTGATAGAGTGAAAACTATAGTCCGTGCACTATCTACCACCTTTTCATAATTCCATGATACTCATAGAGAGATTTATGATGATTTTACCAAGGTCACTTCTTTGAGATCAATTTTAGGAGCTTGCAAAAACTCTGACTTCCGCAGATCGTATCTCCAAAAAAATTGCACAAATTCATCTAAAATTTTTACAGTAGCTTCCTCAGGATTTCAAATTCGCCTCATAAAAATTTCAGCTTCTGAACCTTCGTCGAAAAGAATTTATAGTGAACATGCTACAATGACCTGTTTCAGATGGCGAAATCCCTTACATAAGGAGGAAATGAGGATCACAATTTATATAAATGCTTAGGTTGAGAGGGGCTTCAACAAGTGAACGTGGGAGGGATTTTAGGAGCTTAAAAAATATTAATTATGACTTTTCAATGACCCATGCCCCAACCCCATGGGGTTTTAGCCCACTAACTGGGGTACAAACTTCAAACATGAATATCTCGCAAACCGTGAAGAATTACGTCGCATGCCATATATCAACGAAACATTCCGACAAGAAGAACCAAAGTCATTTCGACCCAGAAATATAGTACTTTAGGTCAAAATTCCCATTCAATATTGAATTAGCCCTTATTTTTTCTGGTCAGACATCAATGACAACCGCCGATCAAATCGTAATTTGACTTGAGCCATTATCAACCTTTCTTGAAACCTGGGATACCAAACCGGGACAAGAAACTATTTTTCCAATTTCACATCTATCAGAGATACGCCTTAATGAAAGTCATCATGAAGTATTTTACATGCGAGGGGAGGTTTTCTAGACTTTATTCCTACCATACAAGACTTCTTATGCACTTCACTAGGGCCAAGCTACTACATTTTCCCTATTAACTTTTAGAAGTATTGATAAGATGTCATACATTGTGCAAAAGAGGCCTCCTTCACAAAAAATGCAGAGTATTTTCCACCATTCTCTTATCAAGATGATTGTGTTGCGTCAATTAGAGCAACAATATATCCCAAGGGAAACATTCATTTCCCATGATTTTTTCACAAATCCATAGCCTCTTCTTTTGCAAAGTTTACCCTCATCATCTCATCCACCTTCCTCATTTCCTCCATCACCCCCCACTGACCATGATTCCTCATCCACACATGAATCCTCTCCCCAAGAGAACTTCCCTCCTTCACCTTCTTCTAAAGCATCAGAAAAAGAAGAAAGTGATGAAGAGCAAGAGGAAAATGACAGTGAAGAGGAAAATGATAGTCAAGAGGAAAATGATAATCAAGAATAAAGGACAAATGATTGAAGAAGAAAGTGAAAATGAAGAAAATGATGATGAGGAAGAAATAAAGGACAATGAGGAGGAAGAAAATGGTTATGATAAAAATCAAGAGACATGGGTAGATTATGAAGAAGAATATAGTTTAGAACAAGAAAGTAGTGGTAAGGCAGATAATGTAGAGGATGATGAAAACAAAGGCAGTGAGCCAAACAATGAAGAGGAGGACAAAGGAAATGAGCAAAACAGTGAAGAAGAAGAAGAAGGCAGTGAGCTGAATAGTGAGGAAGAAATAGATGAAGAAGAGGCAGATGCAAGCAATGAAGAAGAGGATGATAATGCAGAAAATATGGAAGAGGATGATGATGTTGAAGATCATGAAGATAAAGAAAAAGATAATGAAGAGACAGAAGAACAAACAAAGATAGAGAATGAGGAAGAAGAAATAGATTATGCAGACAAAGGCTATGATGGAGACAAAAGTAGTAATAAAGAAGACAATATAGAGACTGAAGATGAATACAAAGGAAGTAGGCAAAACAGTGACAGAGATGAACAAAATGAAGATAATTATTTTGTAGGAAGTCAAGAAGAGGCTAATAACAGTCATGAATGTAATAAAGACACCATGATGACTGATAGCCCTAAAAATAATAACAATAGTGACACTATGAACCCAAAAATCAATCAAGAGATTGATGAAGGAAAATGAAAGTACGTCTCAAGAGGGAAGTCAAGAAAAAAATTAAGAAGACAAAATGCAGAGATCATTGATGATAGGAAAGATGGTCTTAAGGTCAGCCATGAAAAGGGCATTCTAGTAGACAAATTTGATTTTATCCCTCTCACATATCAAAAGGGGCCAAGGCTTGTGTTTTCTTCCTCCAAAAGGCAAGGGACCATGCCATCTACCTCAGTTCAGACACTAGACAATGGGTAACTAAAGGTAAATGATGAAAAGGAAGACCATGAGGTGGAGAGGGAGTTTGAGATAATTCAGGTGGATAGTGATGAGGATAATTAAGCAAGAATCATCAAATTTCTCCTCCAGGACAAAAATGCACAAATCTAAGACCTCCAAAGACATTTGGATAGGTCCAAGAGGGTGAATGCTACCCTTGACTTGGAAAACAAGTTGCTAGGAGCACATATTTCAATCTATGAATCTAGGGCCCTCAAGGCCCAGAAAGAAGCCCAAAAGGCACAGATGAAACTAGAAGAGTTCATGGACAACTATGAAGAGAGCTAAGATGAGGAAGGAAAATCTAGGAGGAGACCTAGAACCATGGGGTTGAAGAAAGAATTGGAAAAACAAAGGGAACAAGAATGATCCCTAGTAGAACAACTCCGTTTACATGAGCTTTTGGCCATAGAGTTAGCACATTATTGGGAGCCTATGTTGGAGAGAGCCAACATACACTTGGAGGCTAAATTGAAGAAATAAAAATCAAGATCTTGACCTCCAAAGAAGGATGACTAAACATTATGCCCGAAGAAACCAAATTGTAAGGGATAAATTGAAGAAGGCTCAAGCTAATCTCTAGGCACTAAAAGAAGAAAAATGTAATGTTCCAAATATGGAACAACTACACTATTGGGAATATCTCAAGATATTACCAATGTGGAGATCTGCAATATATAAACATGAGCTGGAAAATACCAGTGAATGCATTAATACAAGAATTCCGGAAGATCCACATAACCATTACATTGGATTATAGCAGCAACAATGTGTACAAGATCTTGAGGAAATTATCTCTCAAGCTGGGCAATGCGGCCTCAATTACACATGTACATGACAAATGGAGAAATAAAACTATACAAAAGAAGCCCTGGCTATGACAATGCAGTATATAAAGGAGGTCTGCTGCAAAATAGTGTCAAAACAAAAATGTGATAATATACAACTAAAATACAATTGGGGGAGCAAGATCTCAACCCCTGGAAACAAAAATTAACAATCATCTTGCAGAATTGTACACACTTCCACTCCACTTTTGTATTCTGAATAAGGAAAATCTAATGAGAACTTGGGAGAATCCCAAGCTTCTAGAAAATATATTCCAATGCTTCACGAGTACTCTCATGATCATCAATGCCTCCTACCCAATATGAATCTGTAAAGGAATGAATAAGGAGATTGTAACCCTTGGGCTACCACAATCCATATTCTGTTGTTCCCTTTAGATATCGAAGTATTCTTTTGATGGCAATAATATGTGATTCTTTTGGTGTTGCTTGGAATCTTGCTACTTGTCCAACTACTTGCATACCATCTGGTCGGGAGGTTGTTACATATAGAATACTACTAATCATATATATGTACAACCTTTGATCCACATCCCTAGATGAGTCGTCTATGCTCAATTTGCAACATGTTACCATTGGAGTAAGGATGGGTTTGCAATCTTCCATTTTAAATTTCTTGAGAATTTCCTTGATGTTCTTGGCTTGACATATAAATATTCCTTTCTCTTGCTGAGATATTTGAAGCCCTAAGAAGTATGTTAGCTCACCAAATAAAAACATCTCGAAATCACTTTTCATATTTGTAGCAAACTTCTTACTTAGTTGATCATCATTGCTACCAAATATTATATCATCCTCTTTAGCTATTAGACATGCTTTAGTTGCTTCATCCAGAACATATATGTCATTTTGAGCTTGACTTGCTATAGCCACAATTTCACCATACCTACCTTTCTTGATTTCACATTTTGTGGAGTTGAATAGTATTGTGTGTCCTTGATCACACATTTGTCCAACATTGAGCAGATTTTGATTCATGTTTTGAACCAATAGAAATTTCTTGGCTAAAGAATCTTTGCTTTCGAGAGTGACATTAGCTGATCCTATAACATTTGAAGATCTATCATTTGCAAAGGACATGGTTCCATCCTTCTTCTCTTTCAGAGATAAAAATTTATTTCTATCTCTAGTCATATGTGTTGAGCAACCTCTATCAAGATACCACACATATTTGTTGTTTTGAGCCTTGAGAGCGAGAGCGTGATTATTAGTCTTCTTCTTCTTCCATGTTCGTTCATTCTGTAGCTTCGGAGATTCTTTTGGAGGATTTTCAAGTCTGTAGTCTCTGGCTATATTTCCAAAGCTTAGACATTTGTAACATTCAATATTATTTCTTAAATTTTCAAATGTATTGATGTTTCGCTGAGCCCTGGGATGTTCATATTTGAAAGATCTCCTAGAATTGTATTCGTTCCTGGTGTACGTGCGACATTCTAAAACTTTAATATCAAATTTTCCACATGAATAATAGTAGCCATAAAAAATATGTTGGTACTTGGATGGAAATCTTCATCGAGGAATTTTCTTATAAGGCTATTCTTGTGAATCTTGTCCAATGAAGTCTACATGCATGTCAGATCTCATAGTTTCATTTAATTTTGTTGTAGAAGGTCCCGCTTCTTCTTCTTTGTAACCGATGCCAGTTCTGTCATTGTAAGATCATAGATTTTTGAAGAGTTCTTCCAATTCCCTTAAGCTATTGGCATAGTTTTGGATAGTTTTTCCTTTCTTCACTTCCTTACGCAGCGAGACTACTTCAGCTTCTAATTCTTCCTTTTCTTGGTTTCTTTCTTCCAAATTATTTTCAAGTGACTCTTCAATGCATTTGTGTTCTTCAACTTCAATTTTGAGACCTTGAACTTTTCCTTCAAGAGTATTGGAACAGATCTTCTTTGCCTTGAGCTCTTTTATAAGTTTGATTGCTTCCTTTGAAAATTATTCTATGGTCAATCCTTCTTCTTTAATGTTTGATACCTCTTGTTTATTGTGATTGGCCATAAAAAATACTCTGTCATTGGATTCTTCTTCGCTGCCATTGTTTTCATCGGATGATGAGCTATCTTATTTAGAGAGGAAGTTCCTTTTGTATCCTTGATTGTTCAATTTATAAAAGCCTTTCTTTCCTTTTGAGTTGGCATCACTTATGTTCAGACATTTTGATGCAAAATTCCCAACCTCACCATAGTCGAAACATATCAATTGAATTTTACCTTTGAATTTTCCCTTACTAATTTTTAGTTTTCTCATAAAGTAAGCATATTATTCATCTGAAATACCTTCTTCATCATCTCCCTTTTCTTCACACTTGCAGATGCATGTCTTTTCAAATGAAGTTTGTTTGTCCTTATTGGTTTTCTTAGATGCAACAAATGTAGTTTATAGATGGGAATTACCCTCTTCTTCATCAAGTCTCATTTCATATGCTATGAGAACTCCATGTAATTCTTCTTTGTTGAGTTTGTCCAGATTTGCAATGTATTCTAAGATCGATACCTTTGGGTTGAATCTCCCTGGTAACATTCTAAGAATATTTCATATAATAGTCATCTCGTCAACTGGCTCTCCCAATCCTTCCATAGTATTGGTTATTTCATCAACGTATTGGAACTACGCAACAATGTTGCAATCTTCTTTCATTCTGAGTTGCTCAAATTTTGCTCTATAGATTTGAAGCTTTGATTCTTTGACATTTGAGTCACCTGCATATATATTCTCAAGCTTGTCCCATACATTTTTGGTGTTTTACAACCCAACACATTATGATACGTAGATTCAATAAGTCCACTAATAATAATATTCTTTTCTTTTGCATTGTTTACCAAATTCTTATTACCTTGTTCATATGCAGTTGATGTAAATCCATTTTGAACAGTGTCCCATACTTAATAAACTTGCGCTAAGAGATATA
The DNA here is from genome assembly GCA_034641835.2 of Pinus albicaulis. NCBI lineage: Eukaryota > Viridiplantae > Streptophyta > Pinopsida > Pinales > Pinaceae > Pinus > Pinus albicaulis. Next base: position 916,077,338 of record CM076572.1, on the reverse strand, counting down.
CCTCCATTCTTCCTTTCCAGAGTGCATAATTATTTTCATTGAATAGAGGTACACCATTCCTGGTATGCTCCATTACCTCCTTCCATCGATTAAACTACTACTAAAGGAACCAAGCTCTGATACCAATTGTTGGAAATACTGAGAGGGGGTGTGAATCAGTATATCTTTAAATTAGAGCATTATTTAATCTTAAATTATTATCATTGTTTCTAAAATGATGGCAACAAACAAAAGGAACAAAAATTCACACAGTTTTTAAGGTGGAAACCCACTCCGGGACAAAAACCGCCTAATGCTTTTCTAATAATTCTTTAATATTCAACTGCAATTGAAAATGAAGCTCCAACTTCCTAGAATCTAGAAAAGAATTATTCTCCAGCTCCCACTGGATGGATGCTCGAACAAACAAGATTATTCAGTAGTCAACTGAATGGATGCCCCAACACCCAATGAGATACAACTCACCCTAGCACCACCCTACCACCCTATAGAAGAATAAAAGAAGAATGGACTCTCGTACTAGGGAAAATGGTCCACTTTACAATGATATAGAATGATGTAGAAGAAGAACACACACTAAACGATAACCCCAACTATGACACAACCACCTAATGATGATCCTAGACCTCCTGACACTACCTTTTCAACTCTTGGCAGATAGACACAAGAGCAATTTTTACAATAATGTATTTAAAATGACTTAGGAAAATGATACTTTTATAGTGACTATATGTAGTACTGCCCACTTGAAGAATTCATGTGATGAAATTCTTTTTTCACTTTGGTTGTTGCTCTTGTCATTCTACCCTCTGTTTCACCTTGCTTTTCTTTGTTTCCCTACAAATTTTGGTCCTTTGCAGCCCTTGAAAACACATGATATATATTTTTATTTCCTTATAGGAGCTCGATATTGAATCTGGTGTATATCTGTTACTTTAGATCCCCAATATCTAATTTTTGGGTCTGTAGCTGTCCTCTAAGTCCTCTTTCCAATGCCACAGGTCTGACCCAATTTGGATTCTTCAAGGGAGAGTTATGTCCGATCTCTCACAATTCCCTAACTATGGACTGTTTCAATAGAGAAAAATTGTATGGCATTCCACATGTCATTGTTTCTTCATTCGTCTCTATAATTGATAGAGTGAAAACTATAGTCCATGCACTATCTACCACCTTTTATATAATTCCAATATGATACTCAGAGAGATATTTGTAATAATTTTCCCAAGGTCACTTGTTTGAGAAGAATTTCAGGAGCCTGCAAAAACAATGAATTGCATAGATCATATATCTGAAAATATTACACAAATTTATCTGAAATTTTCACAAGAGATTTCTCCGGATTTTAGTTTCATCTCATTAAAAATTCAGCTTCTAAACCTCTTTAGAAACAAATTTAGAGTCAAAATTCCATGATGGCTTGTTTGAGATAGCGAAATCCCTTACATAAGGAGGATATGAGGATCACAATTTATATAAATGCTTACGTTGAGAGGGGCTTCAACAAGTGAACGTGGGAGGGATTTTAGGACATTAAAAAATATTAATTATGACTCTTAAATGACCCATGCCACAACCCCATGGGGTTTTAGCCCACTAACTGGGGGTACAAACTTCAAACATGAATATCTCTCAAATCGTGAAGAATTACGTCGCATGCCATATATCAACGAAAACATATCGACAAGAAGAAACCATCAAAGTCATTCTTGACCCAGAATATAGTAATTTTTTAGGTCAAAATTCCCATTCAATATTGAATTAGCCCTTGTTTTTTCTTGGGTTGACATCAATGACAATCGTTGATCAACAGAATTTGGACTTGAGCCATTATCAACCTTTCTTGAAACCTAGATACCAAACTGATTGCAAAACTATTTTTCCAATTTCACATCTATTATAGAGATACGCCCCCTTAATGAAAGTCATCATGAAGTATTTTACATGTGAGGGGAGGTTTTCTAGACTTTATTCCTACCATATAAGAGTGCTTATGCACTTCACTAGGGCCAAGCTACTAAATTTTCCCTATTACCTTTATAGAAGTATTGATAAGATGTCATACATTGTGCAAAGAGGGCTCCTTCATAATAAATGTAGAGTCCTTTCCACCATTCTCTTATCAAGATGATTGTGTTGCATAAATTAGAGCAACAAGGTATCCCATGGGAAGTATTCATCGCCCATGATGTTTTCACAAATCCACACCCTCTTCTTCTGCAAATTTTACTCTCATCATCTCATCCACCTTCCTCGTTTCCTCCATCAAACCCCACTGACCATGATTCCTCATCCACACATGAATCCTGTCCCTTAGAGAACTTCCCTCCTTCACCTTCTCCTAAAGCATCAAAACAAGAAGAAAGTGATGAAGAGCAAGAGGAAAATGACATTCAAGAGGAAAATGATAGTCAAGAGGAAAATGATAATCAAGAATAAAGGACAAATGATTAAGAAGAAGAAAGTGAAAATGAAGAAAATGATGATGAGGAAGAAATAAAGGACAATGAGGAGGAAGAAAATGGTTATGATAAAAATCAAGAGACATGGGTAGATTATGAAGAAGAATATAGTTTAGAACAAGAAAGTAGTGGTAAGGCAGATAATGTAGAGGATGATGAAAACAAAGGCATTGAGCCAAACAATGAAGAGGAGGACAAAGGAAATGAGAAAAACAGTGAAGAAGAAGAAGAAGGCAGTGAGCTGAATAGTGAGGAAGAAATAGATGAAGAAGAGGCAGATGCAAGCAATGAAGAAGAGGATGATAATGCAGAAAATATGGAAGAGGATGATGATGTTGAAGATCATGAAGATAAAGAAAAAGATAATGAAGAGACAGAAGAACGAACAGAGATAGAGAATGAGGAAGAAGAAATAGATTATGCAGACAAAGGCTATGATGGAGACAAAATTAGTAATAAATAAGACAATATAGAGACTGAAGATGAATACAAAGGAAGTAGGCAAAACAGTGACAGAGATGAACAAAATGAAGATAATTATTTTGTAGGAAGTCAAGAAGAGGCTAATAACAGTCATGAATGTAATAAAGACACCATGATGACTGATAGCCCTAAAAATAATAACAATAGTGACACTATGAACCCAAAAATCAATCAAGAGATTGATGAAGGAAAATGAAAGTACGTCTCAAGAGGGAAGTCAAGAAAAAAATTAAGAAGACAAAATGCAGAGATCATTGATGATAGGAAAGATGGTCTTAAGGTCAGCCATGAAAAGGGCATTCTAGTAGACAAATTTGATTTTATCCCTCTCACATATCAAAAGGGGCCAAGGCTTGTGTTTTCTTCCTCCAAAAGGAAAGGGACCATGACATCTACCTCAGTTCAGACACTAGACAATGGGTAACTAAAGGTAAATGATGAAAAGGAAGACCATGAGGTGGAGAGGGAGTTTGAGATCATTCAGGTGGATAGTGATGAGGATAATTAAGCAAGAACCATCAAATTTCTCCTCCAGGACAAAAATGCACAAATCTAAGACCTCCAAAGACATTTGGATAGGTCCAAGAGGGTGAATGCTACCCTTGACTTGGAAAACAAGTTGCTAGGAGCACATATTTCAATCTATGAATCTAGGGCCCTCAAGGCCCGGAAAGAAGCCCAAAAGGCACAGATGAAACTAGAAGAGTTCATGGACAACTATGAAGAGAGCTAAGATGAGGAAGGAAAATCTAGGAGGAGACCTAGAACCATGGGGTTGAAGAAAGAATTGGAAAAACAAAGGGAACAAGAATGAGCCCTAGTAGAACAACTCCGTTTACATGAGCTTTTGGCCATAGAGTTAGCACATTATTGGGAGCCTATGTTGGAGAGAGCCAACATACACTTGGAGGCTAAATTGAAGAAATAAAAATCAAGATCTTGACCTCCAAAGAAGGATGACTAAACATTATGCCCGAAGAAACCAAATTGTAAGGGATAAATTGAAGAAGGCTCAAGCTAATCTCTAGGCACTAAAAGAAGAAAAATGTAATGTTCCAAATATGGAACAACTACACTATTGGGAATATCTCAAGATATTACCAATGTGTAGATCTGCAATATATAAACATGAGCTGGAAAATACCAGTGAATGCATTAATACAAGAATGCCAGAAGATCCACATAACAATTACATTGGATTATAGCAGCAACAATGTGTACAAGATCTTGAGGAAATTATCTCTCAAGCTGGGTAATGCGGCCTCAATTACACATGTACATGACAAATGGAGAAATACAACTATACAAAAGAAGCCCTGGCTCTGACAATGCAGTATATAAAGGAGGTCTGCTGCAAAATAGTGTCAAAACAAAAATGTGATAATATACAACTAAAATACAATTGGGGGAGAAAGATCTCAACCCCTGGAAACAAAAATTCACAATCCTTGAAAGGATTGGATGAAATAAACACAAAATGGAAAATATACAGAAATGTCGGAGTTGTTACGCAGCAGATGCAACTCAGAAAATAGATATGGAAGAAGATAGTTGATGATGCTAAAAATGATGGTTGAATCTCATCCAAAGGATATCTTAGGTGAAAGGCTGATCCAATCCCTAAATATCTCACCCTCCAAAAGAGTGGAGCAAGCCCCCACTGTAATTGCACTCAGAAATAATGCATTCTAGAGAAGGGACTGAGCTATTGGTGAAGGGAAGTACTTGGCTTGATGCTAATGATCTACAATATGCTCATGAATCTCCCTCACTAACCTCCTAGAAGAATAGAAGCTCCCTCCTTTGAAATATGAGCGAAGGAAATGGTGTTGTTGAGTCCCCCACTGCAACACCCTGCAGCACAACCCAACGCTCAACAGAAACTGCGCTATAGCTGAGGGAGGATGCTTTGGCCATGAGCCAAGAAATGTGGAGAATGAAGAAAAATCCCTCAAGAGGCCTCTCAAGAAGGTGAAGAAATCCTAAACAGGAATTCCCCTGGAAACTTTGTTAAACAGCAAAAGAATGCACAATGTCTGCATAAACAATGAAACCAATAATCCAACGTAATGGTTATGTGGATCTTTCGACATTCTTGTATTAATTCATTCACTGCTATTTTCCAGCTCATGTTTATGTATTGCTGATCTCCACATTGGTAATATCTTAAGATATTCCCAATAGTGTAGTTGTTCTAGATTTGGGACATTACAGTGGTATCAAAGAAACTTTCTTGGCTCAGCCTGTGAGTCTAATACCAAGAAGATCAAAATGATGAAGAATATGAGATTGCTCTCATCAGTATTCAGAAATAATAATACCCTCTCCAAAGAGGAAGATAAAAAAGAAGAGGAAGGACCATGCACTCCCTATTCTCATAGAGAAGAAGACAAGCATGAAGGACACTTGGATTATCAGATTCTAAGTGATTACCTTGTTCAGTACAGATCTCAACCTAGAGCCTTCAAGGAGACTCTAAATTTTCCACATTTCATCCAGTTGAAGGAAAAGAAGAGACCTAGTAGCACAAGAGAAATCAAAGGCAATAGATTTCTATTGTCTACCTTTGATGGGTTGTCTACAGCAAGAACTTGGGTGAGGAAGTTGGAGGCATTTTTCCTACTACATATTATAGCAGGGAATAAGTTGTTGAAATCTAAATGCTACACTTAGAGGGTGGAGCCTATATTTTGTGGTTCAACCACTTGAGCCATGCAAGGGTTAAAAAGTTCATAGAGTTAACTCAAAGGTTGATCAAAACCTTTGATGCATAAATAACAAAGGAAGAGAAGCTCACACCACCATTTGAGCAACCTTGTGATAATGATGTCACACTCATGGAGGAGCAGCCACATGCATCAATAGTTGGGGCAGCCAACACTTTGGAGGAAGGAACTCTTGTCACCCTACAATAGATTCCAAAATATCATCAAGGTATGAAAATATTTCCACTATCTCTTGTTGAAGAAAATTCTTTTGATAATTGTGGAAATTTACTTTTACATGACCAAGGGTCAAATCCCATTGTTGATCTAGAGTAGCTTGGGTGCACTGCGCTATTCAACATGGAAACATTCAAGGAGGAAATAAATCATCATCCTCATGAGCCATTGTTGGATTGTACATCACACTTGACGTTGGGGTTTGAAGACTTGAAGGAAGATAGTAGACATCTTGGAGTGAGAAACCCTTTCTCCTTTCAAGATGACACTTTCTCAATGATCTCCTCTCAGATCAAAGAAGAAATTATACTTCCAGAAGATCCAAGACCTCATTGGTTTTGGAAGACTATTGTTGAGAGGGAGGTCTCAAGGAGAGATCTCATTAGAGGTGCACTTCAACACACCATGGAGTGAAAATATTTTATTCCTTTCTCACAAGAGCATATAGAAGAAGGAGGACATCTTAGGATGGATAAAATCTCTCATGATTGTGTTGGAAATTCCTTGAGCCCTACACATCATGATGAGAAGTTTTTTCCTACCACCTATTTGGGTCCTTATAGGGTCTCATTGATCCTTGAGAAGATTTCATTTTAAAATCCCATGAAGTGCAAAGATAGAGATTTGTTTTGGGAGGATGGTAGCCTTCATGGGAGGAGTACCAAGATGAAGAGAAGGCGAAAGCATCCACAAGTGATTGAGTGGATGTGGTTGATGAGAAAGGATCTGGGAGGCTACTTGCAGAAATATTACACTGGGCAGTAGGAGGCTTTCCTGCGTTGGTTACTCTTGAAAGATTTTGGCCATCACTTGGCATACACTCTTCCTAAGAATAGGAGGAAGGAGGAGAGATAGCAGGATACTTGCACCATTGGGAAGCATAGAGTATGGATGGATGGTGTTGATGTGATACTCATATCATTCATTGTGTCTTCATAACATGATTTGTACGATGGAAGTATGGGGAGGCAAAAAAATATTTTGTTTCTTTGCTTGTTCTTGGGAGAGAAAGAGCGGATTTTCTCTCACACTTTGCATGATGTTGCAGGAGGAGGAGATGTCATTATCTCCTTGGCTTTTGATGATAGAAGGGTACTTCCACCTTGGGAGGAACTTCTTATGTATTGCATCATTATGGGAGATATCTTTTACAAGGAGCATGTCAAAGAATGGAGCTATGAGTTGGCCAGAGATTATTTGCAGATGCCAACAACGCTGCCATCTGAGAGCTTGGGGTTTTTGATAGATTTTCCCCAGGATCACTTCACAATTGATGCAATTGGAGGACAAAGAGGAGGTGATATTGATGGAGTAGTGGATGGAGACATATATTACATTGGTATGACCTCACTTGCTATGATATTCTTGACTTGGATTTCCAAGTAAAAGGAGGGTGATCTTTATGAAACATATAGTTCAATTCTCTTCTTGGGAATGTGCAATACTACTATGGAGGGATCATTCATATACACATGCACCGTCTTGCTCTCATAATATGGTAAGAATATAATTTTTACATCCATGGATTATCTAACACAACATTTTGATTCTCTTACCATTCATATTCACTGCATTGCTCCACAAAAGGGGAAGTTTTTCATTGGGCTCCATGGACAAAATTGGGCCAATTTGTATGATGGAGACAACCATATTTTATATGGACTTGTTCAAATGTTTTCTTTCATGTATGATCAGTTGATATACTCAGCCATTTTCTATTTATTAGTAGATATCTTGACATACATAATTATCCATGTAACACAACACAACTTGCCATGTGATTTTCTGAAGCAGCAGTCTATAAAACTGTGCCGTCACTATTGGGAAAACTATTGCTACCTTCTTGCACCACATGAAACCTTCAGTATTTTCCTCTTTTTGTTTTTGATCATGATTTCCCTTGCTGATATGGATCTGATTTATATTGGAAGCTTGATTGGGAGACTGACACATGAGTTGGATGTGTCCTTGAGGGGAGAAAGTTCCCATATTTTCTGCACTACATGTTCTAATGGGAGCATGGGAGGATATATAGCCACCACAACCACATGTTTGTTCTCTTTTGAGGTTTGAAATGAGATTGATAATCATTCATTGTATAATCATGGGCAATTATTTGATCATGTATTAATGACACATTCAGCCATTTACTATTCATTAGTAGATGAGATGATTTTTGTACACTACTTGCCACACTATTTTATGGAGTCGAAATGGATGAGACCACGTTGTATCCTCTTGAGATGTTGTTTATATCATGCATCATCATGTAAAAATTGCAACAAAATTCTCATTAGGATGTTCTATGATGATCATGTCCTATTCATCATGGATGGAATATTTTGGGCCAGCTTGTTCTTCGTTGTTGGAGGAGAACTCTTCGGAGGATTGTGATTCACTTTTCCATTTGAGAGAAATACTCTTGCAGCCCAGGATCAACACAAAATCTACACTTATCATGAGTGTAGAGTAGGATAGCATGGGGTAGGCTATAATTCTTACCATGATCAGATTTGTTATCACCAAAATAGGATCCTGATAGGCTGCTAATCAGACTACCTCTGTGTAACTATTTGAAACCAGAATTTTAGTTGAGGCTTAGCCTCCTCAACCTGAGAGGGCTCTTTCAATAGTATTATGATTTTAAAATAAGTGCTGGGAAAAATACTGAGAGGGGGGGGGGGGTGAATCAGTATTTAGAGCTGACTGACAATTTTTATTTTTCCTTTCTCTTAAAACCATATGTTACATTACTGCACCCAACTTGTATGTCCAGAGATCTTATTATGTCTTTACTTATATCATTGCATCATTCATTCATTAGATAAGTAGTAAGCATGAATAGAAACAACAAAAAAAACCATAAAACATAAGCAACACATATGAACACCAGGATTTAAGGTGGAAACCCAATTCAGGAGAAAACCACCGCTACTGTTATCTCAGTCTTCAATATTTATTATAGAGAAAACTTCTTACAATCTTATGCTGGTGCAGACTCATACCAGCACATAGGCACCCACCTACAGAAGGCTACAACCTTCTCTCGTTTACCATCCTCTCCTGGAAGGGAGCTACAACCCCCTATTCTCATTTACTAGCCTCTCCTGGAAGGGAGCTACAACCCCCTTACTAAAGGCTTCGACCCTCAGTACTACTGCAGATCACGTTTCATCCACTTACACACAACATACCTTGCAGGCCACTAGATTTATTCATTTTATTTAGAGGTGAATCCTTAATTCAGATCTCTCAGCAGTCTGTTACCCATTCCATATAGATATACTTCAGAGTGAAGCATTCATTCACAACCCTTACTCATGCATACGTTCTTCATGATTTCATCAGTCGATTAAACAAGGAATTAATCATCATCTGATCTAGAGATATTGATCAATCATCATATTCACAGGTGCACCATAGATTCAGATATATCAGAGTTTATTCATACAGATATCTTTAAAAGAGATTCGTTTATTATCAACCCTTTTGCATGCACACCATTCTTCATGATTCTCATCACCTTATATAGTTTTCGCCTTTATTAAAACCTTGGGTCAAAACCATTCAATTGTTAATGGTATTCCAGGATGGGGTCAAAATAGATAATCCAACGAGGTTTCCATAACTCACACTGTTCTATTGATCTTGGTAATTAATTTAATACTTTTGAACTTAACTTTAGGATTAAGGTTAACCCTTCGCATTTTAACGCTTTCAAACAATATCGTAAACCTTTGACACCGGGCCCACAAATATAGTCAATAGCCAATAAAATGCGTGCATGGTACCATAGGTAAACTTCACGCAAGTCCAGCAGCTGATCACCGTTCGATAGCAAGCTTTCAGATCAACATCATATATGCATATCGCTCGACCTCCTATGCCGAATGTTAACGTGCGATGACCCGCCGTACTTTGGTTATTCTTCGTGCACCTTCCTCATACAACCACCGTCCGATGGCTTCCCTCCAGATCAACGACACACAACAATATCACTGGGCATCCTGGATTGAACTATAACGCGCGATGGCGCACAGTGACAAGCGGTTTTCTGTGGGTCTTCCTTGCCACGTGTCAAGTGATTTATGGAATCACTCCCAACTCCTCAAATACCGCTCACTCCATATAGGTGGTGTGATGAAAACTGTAAACCGCCTTCACTATTCACTCAGTCATGGTTACTCTCTTCCATGTAGGGTTTCGTCGCACTTCCTTTTGTTACGTTTTACCTATTTTCTTCCAGCTTCCGTTCATGATTCCAACGGGTTAATATGGGTTTGCGCTATCCTTCTTACTTGGTTAACTCTGGTCTATCTTTGGCAGGATTTCCAATAATCAATGAAAAAATGTAGTTCTCTTCCGACGGCATTTCCTTACAAACATTAACTCAAAACAATTCAAATGTCATTCTGTATTTAATTCTGCTATAATATATCAACCTTCCATTGCATGTTCGGAGTTCTATCCTGTCACAGTTTTGCTTCTAACTGCACATTCAAGTTCTTGATTCCGCAAGCTTATCACTGTACTATGGTCCATCACAATTATAATCTTTGCTACATTCATCATATCTCTGCAACCATTAATTTCTTCAATGTATTTCTTAATTATCACAGATTACCATTCACTTACTCCTTATCACAGATTACCATTCACTTATTCTTTTCTATTCGATGGCCTTTTTCTCCTATTCTGTCTCTAGAAAATTCTACTTCAATTATGCATTCTACTTCTATTCAATGTCTCTGCGTTGTCTACTGCCTTAGTTCCTTATCTGCCTTGCTTCCTCTCTTCTTCTTTTCTCTTTCTGCTGGTCTCTTTGCTGCCTCTGCTATCCCTCTATTACTATCTTTGCTTCTTGTTTAATGCTGCTCCTTGCTTCTCTGTTTGCCTTGTTTCTATTCATATGCTCCTTCTTTGCTACTTCCTTTGCCATCAATGACATTTCCAACAATCTCCCCCTTTGGCATTGATGGCAATACTCTTCCTCTGATGGTCTTATAGAAGCCATTTGTTGCTTTTCCTCCCCCTTTGACATCAATGGAAAAGAGTTTGATCAAGATCCTTTGAACCGACAATGACATGCTCCCCCTGAGATCATGCTGCATCTTCAAACATAATATGACCAACAATTCATCCTTTTCATATGACCAATGCTCCCCCTTAGTCTGTGCATTCAAAGATGCCTAAAAGCACCTCACAACCAATTTAATATTCTGTATTTAAGTAGACCTGATCCTCTGCATGGCAGAGACTACTCCTAGTTTTTGTCTGAGATATTCGAATGCTTCCCTGGGTAGAGGTTTGGTAAATATATCAGCAACTTGTTCTTTGGAGGAAACATACTCCAATTTCACTTTTTGTTCAAGCACTTGTTCACGTAGGAAGTGATATTTGATGGGAATGTGCTTGGTCTTGGAATGCATAACATGATTCTTTGAGATACTGATGGCACTTGTATTATCACACATAATGGAGATAGGAGGTGAACATTTGATTTGAAAGTCTTGTAAGGTTTGCATCATCCAGAGAAGTTGAGTGCAACATGATGTGGCAGCCACATATTCTGCTTCTGCTGTAGATAAGGCAATAGAGCTTTGCTTCTTGCTAAACCAAGATACTAACCGGGGCCCCATATAGAATGCACCACCACTAGTGCTTTTCCGATCATCAACATTTCCAGCCCAATCTGCATCAGTGTAAGCATGAAGAGTGAGATCAACATTCTTTGGATACCACAGTCCAAAGTCTTGAGTTCCTTGTAGATATTTGAATATTCTTTTGACAGCCTGAAGGTGAGACTCTTTTGGATTAGCTTGGAATCGTCCAACAATCCCAACTGCATGCATAATGTCTGGTCTAGTCCCAGTGAGATAAAGTAGACTTCCTATCATAGATCTGTATTCTGGTTGATTCACCGCAGGAGAATCATCATGAGAATTGAGATTACATCCGGTTATCATTGGTGTACTTACAGGTTTGCACTCTTCCATGCCATACTTCTTCAGAATTTGCTTAAGATATTTTGCTTGTGATAAGAATAGGCCATCTGTTGCTTGTTGCACTTACAAGCCAAGAAAGAACGTTAGTTCCCCAAGTAAAGACATTTCAAATTCTTGCTGCATAACAAAAGCAAATTTCTAACTCATAGATTCTTCATTACTTCCAAAAATGATATCATCAACATATACAACCACAATCAATAGTTTATCATTTTCAGTTTTTGTGTATAAGTTGCTATCAGCAAACCCCTTTGAAAATCCTTGTTGATGAAGATATTTGTCAAGACGATAATACCATGCCCTTGGAGCTTGTTTGAGACCATATAGAGCCTTTTTGAGTCTACAAACAAGTTTTTCATCATTTCCCAAAATGAATCCTTCTGGTTGTTCTATATAAACTTCTTCTTCTAGATCACCATTGAGAAAAGCAGATTTAACATCCATTTGATAAACTTTGATTTGTTGGAAGCTTGAAAAAGAAAGAAACATTCTTATGGCTTCAAGTCTGGCTACAGGAGAAAAATTTTCTTCAAAGTCTATACCTTCTTGTTGAGCATACCCCTTGCAAACAATTCTAGCTTTATTTCTTATAACATCCCCATTCTCATTTAACTTGTTTTTGAATATCCATTTAGTTCCAATGACATTTTTGTCATGAGGTCTTGGTACTAATTTCCAAGTGTGATTCTTTTCAATTTGATCAAGTTCTTCATTCATGGCTTGAATCCAACACTCATCTTTGATAGCTTGACTGACATTGTGAAGTTGAATAGTGGACAGAAATGCCAGATTGCTAGAAGATCCCACAAGAGCCCTTCTTGTTTGTACACCTAATCCCTTTTCTCCCAAATTTGAGATTCTGGATTATTCTTTTGAACATATCTGGATGGAGCCTTTTCAGACAAATCATCTTTGAGTTCTTCATTGTGTTCACTGTTTGTATCATTACTATTTGATGTAGAAGGATACATGTCATCATCATTGTCTTCAATTGTTGTTTGTTTTTCTTCTTTTGGAGCTGCTGGAGACTCATCAATAACAACATCTATACATTCAACAATCTTCCGAAGTATTTTATTGTAACATTTATATGCCCTACTCCTAGAGGAGTAACCAAGAAATATTCCTTCATCTACTCTGGGTTCAAACTTGCCAAGTTTTTCATCATTATTTTTGATAAAACATTTGCTTCCAAAAATTCTAAAATTCTTTACAGTGGGAGAATTACCATACCAAAGTTCATATGGAGTTTTATCACTATTTACACGAACATGTGCCTTTTTAAGAATATTTACTATTGTATGTGTTACTTCTCCCCAAAAATGTGTCAGGTGTTCCGGAATCATCAAGCATGGCTCTAGCCATTTTTTGAACTGTTCTGTTCATTCTCTCTGCTACGCCATTGTGTTGTGGAGTGCCAGCTACATAAAACTGTCTTTTTATGCCATGTTTTTGACAAAATTCAAGGAATTCATGGGATGTATATTCTCCTCCTCGATCAGATATAAGACACTTGATTTTTAGATCTAATTCATTTTCAACCAGTGCTTTGAAGATCTGAAATTTCTCAAATGCTTCATCTTTGTGTTTAATCAACCCAATCCAACACATTCTAGAGAAATCATCATTAAATAAGATATAATATTGTTCACCACGTGGTGACTTTTTCCTCATAGGTCCACATATGTTAGTATGAATGAGTTCAAGAGGCTTACTTGATGATCCTTCCTTGGCATTAAATTGTACCCTAGTTTGCTTACCGAATTGGCAAGATTTGCATATGATATTTTCAGGTAGAGTAATATTGGGAAGATCACGAACAGCTTTAAGTCTACTTGATTTGTTGATTTGAGAGAAGCTCAAATGCCCCAACCTTCTATGCCATATCCAATTTTCTGAAGATTTACACAAATAACATTGTTCTTTGGGGTTCTTCAATATATACAGGTTATTTGGAGTTCTTTTTCCTTTTATAATTGCTTTACCTGTATCAAGATCACGTACCACACATTCTTTTGAACTAAAGACAACTTCAGTTCCTTGATCACACATTTGACTTACACTTAACAAGTTATGCTTTAATCCATCCACATACATGACTTGATTAGCTTTCACCTTTTCTTTTAGAAAAATAGACCCTTTTCCCTTAATGACTGCAAGAGTATCATTTCCAAATGTAACATTCTTTTCTTTTTCTAGAGCACTATATGCAAGAAGTTTGGTTTTATCACCTGTCATGTGTCTTTAGCATCCACTATCAATGTACCATTTCTTTTCTTCATCTTCTGCAAACAACGCTATGCCACAATTTTCAAGCTGTAATTCCTTCTTTTTCCATACTTTGGAGCTTGAAGAAACATGTTCTTTTCACTGAACTTTGCTCCTGCATTCAGATTCTTCATGGCCAAAGTTATTGCAATAACCACATTCAACTTCATTTTGAAGAGGATAAAAGTTGTTATAGGTATTCTTCTTTGTTTCAATATCAATCCTTTTCTTTCTTGCTTCTCTTGTCATGATAGTTTTATATGCTACACATTGAACAACTTTAAGACCAAAATTGTGACATGAGAAACATTGTCCATTGAAGAAGAAATTTCTACGATCATAAAATCTCCTTCTTGAATTTACCTGTTGATTGGTGTTTCTTTGAAAGATATTCTTTTTAGTGTTCTTTGAATTGAGATGATCATGCTTTACCTGCAAAGATTCTTTATTCCCTTGCTGAGTGGCAGCATGTTGTATACCAGCAGTAGCTGCTTTTAGATAATTTGGTACTGAAGCATGAGAGGATTCTTTGATATATCCAAGACCTGTCTTTATAAGGGGAGAATGCTGTACCTTGATAATCTCATCTAAGGTTTCAAATCCTTTAGCAAATCTAATATTCAGAGTCTTTACTTTCTCAAGTTCTTTTCTTAGACTTAATACTTCACACTCTAATTTCTCATTATGTTTCTCTTTTTCTTCAAGCTGGTTTTTCAGAGTTTCTATGATTATTTTACTCTCTTCTAAGAAAATTTTGAGTTGATTGTTTTCATCAAGAAAATCATTGTCTTCTAGAGCATCCACAAAAGTATCCTTTTCTTCTCTAGATTCTTTTTCAAATGCCATGAGAAGTCTAAGATCTTGTTCACATTCTTCCTCACTATCAGATAACCCATCACTATCTTCATGAGTATAGTAACTTTTTCTAGTGCTATAATGATTCTTATTCCTTCTCACTACTTCCTTCCCCTTTTATGTGTTTCTTTGTGAAGACACTTAGCAGCATAATGACCAACTCTTCCATAATCAAAACATTTGAAAGGAAGCTTACCTCTGAACCGTCCTATGCCAAGTTGAAGTTTCTTCACAAATTTTATCTCATCTTCTTCTGAGATATATCTTGATCCTTCTATTTTTTGTACTTCCTTCCCTTTTTTAGAAGTTCTAAAGACTGCTTCTTTGACTTCAGATGGTCCTCCTCTTCTCATTTCATATGCAGTTAGTATGCCATGAAGTTGGAACACAGTAAGATTTTGAAGATCCTGCTTTTCTTCAAGAGCAAAAAATTTTGACTCAAATTTTGCCATTAGTGATCTTAAAATTTTCTCAACAAGAGTAGATTCGGTTATAGTTTCTCCCAGATTTCTCATATGATTTACAATATCATCAAGACGTAAAAAGAATTTTGCAATGCTTTCCTCATTATCCATTTTTAGATTCTCATATTGAATTTTGAGAGTTTGGATTTTAGCACTTTTTACCTTTGCATCACCTTCATAACTTAGAATGATTTTGTCCCATATTTCCTTTGTTGTATTCAACTGCATGACTTTGACAAATTCTGATTCAGTCATACTTCCCAATAGAGCATTCACCGCCTTTGAATTGGTTTCATAATTCTTTCTTTCTGTTGAATCTGTTGGTACTGCAGCTGGATATTGATATCCTCCTTCAACAATTTCCCATACATCTGCTCCCAGAGACTGAAGATAGGATATCATCCTTG
Organism: Pinus albicaulis; assembly: GCA_034641835.2. Taxonomy (NCBI): domain Eukaryota; kingdom Viridiplantae; phylum Streptophyta; class Pinopsida; order Pinales; family Pinaceae; genus Pinus; species Pinus albicaulis. Next base: position 916,061,452 of record CM076572.1, on the reverse strand, counting down.
TTTTATAGAAGATTAAATTGTTTCCGTTAAAGAGAGGAGGCCTAAGAGATGCTTTTCCATCTTGATTGCTCATCTTGCTTGATCTTCCTTCTAGCGGTTAAGCTTTTTCAGAAGGACCTCCTCTGATACCAATTGTTGGGAAAAATACTGAGGGGGGGGGGGGGGTGAATCAGTATTTAGAGCTAACTGACAATTTTTCGTTTTCCTTTCTCTTAAAACCATATTTTACATTACTGCTTCCAACTTGTATGTCCATAGATCTTATTATGTCTTTACTTAGATCATTGCATCATTCATTCATCAGATAAGAAGTAAGCATGAACAGAAACAACAGAACAAACCATAAAACATAAGCAACACATATGAACACCAGGATTTAAGGTGGAAACCCAATTCGGGAGAAAACCACCGCTACTGTTATCTCAGTCTTCAATATTTATTATAGAGACAACTTCTTACAATTTTATGCTGGTGCAGACTCATACCAGCACGTAGGCACCCACCTGCAGAAGGCTACAACCTTCTCTCATTTACTAGCCTCTCCTGGAAGGGAGCTACAACCCCCTTTTCTCGTTTACCAGCCTCTCCTAGAAGGGAGATACAACCCCCTTACTGAAGGCTTCGACCCTCAGTACTACTGCAGACCACGTTTCATCCACTTACACACAACATACCTTGCAGGCCACCAGATTTATTCATTTTCTTCATAGGTGCATCCTTAATTCAGATCTCTCAGCAATCTGTTACCCATTCCATACAGATATACTTCAGAGTGAAGTATTCATTCACAACCCTTACTCATGCACACGTTCTTCATGATTTCATCAGTCGATTCAACTAGGAATTAATCATCATCTGATCTAGAGATCTTGATCAATCATCATATTCACAGGTGCACCATAGATTCAGATATATCAGAGTTTATTCATACAGATATCTCTAAAAGAGATTCGTTTATTATCAACCCTTTCGCATGCACACCGTTCTTCATGATTCTCATCACCTTATATAGTTTTTGCCTTTATTAAAACCTTGGGTCAAAACCATTCAATTGCTAATGGTATTACAGGACGGAGTCAAAATAGATAATCCAACAGTGTTTCCATAACTCACACTGTTCTATTGATCTTGGTAATTAATTTAATACTTTTGAACTTAACTTTAGGATTAAGGTTAACCCTTTGCATTTTAACGCTTTCAAACAATATGGTAAACCTTTGACACCGGGCCCACAAATATAGTCAATAGCCAATCAAATACGCGCATGGTACCATAGGTAAACTTCGCTCAAGTCCAGCATCTGATCACTGTTCGATAGCAAGCTTCTAGATCAATGGCATATATGCATATCGCTCGACTTGTGATGCTGAACGTTAACGTGCAATGGCCCATCGTACTTTGGTTATTCTTTGTGCACCTTCCTCATACGACCACCGTCCAATGGCTTCCCTCCAGATCAACAGCACACAAAAATATCGCTGGGCGTCCTGGATCGAACTATAACGCGCGATGGCACACAGTGACAAGCGATTTTCCATGGGTCCTCTTTGCCACGTGTCAAGTGATTTATGGAATCACTCTAAACTCCTGAAATACCGCTCACTACGCATAGGTGGTGCGATGAAAACTATAAACGACCTTCACTGTTCACTCGGTCATGGTTCCGCTCTTCCATGCAGGGTTCCGTCGCACTTCCTTTTGTTACGTTTTACCTCTTTTCTTCCAGGTTCTGTTCACGATTACAACGGGTTAGTCTGGGTTTGCGCTATCCTTCTTACTTGGTTAACTCTGGTCTATCTTTGGCAGGATTTCCAATAATCAACGAACAAATGTAGTTCTCTTCTGACGGGATTTCCTTACAAAAATTAACTCAAAACAATTCAAATGTCATTCTGTCTTTAATTCTGCTATAATATATCAACCTTCCATTGCATGTTCGAAGTTCTATCCTGTCACAGTTCCGCTTCTAACTGCACATTCAAGTTCTTGATTTCGCAAGCCGATCATTGTACTATGGTCCATCGCAATTATAATCTTCGCTACATTCATCATATCTCTGCAACCATTAATTCCTTCAATGGATTTCTTACTTATCACAAATTACCATTCACTTACTCCTTATCACAGACTACCATTCACTTATTCTTTTCTATTCGATGACCTTTTTCTCCTATTCTATCTCTGGACAATTCTGCTTCAATTATGCATTCTACTTCTATTCACTATCTCTGTGTTGTCTGCTACCTTAGTTCCTTATCTGCCTTGCTTCCTCTCTGCTTCTTTTCTCTTTCTGCTGGTCTCTTTGCTGCCTCTACTATCTCTCTGTTACTATCTCTACTTCTTGCTTAATGCTGCTCCTTGCTTCTCTTTTTTCCTTGTTTCTGTTCAGATGCTCCTTCTTTGCTACTTCCTTTGCCATCAATGACAACATTTCCAAAAATAAGGCTTAGATGGCTAAATCTATGAGTAAAATGGGTAAAATGGATAATTGGTTATACTACTAATCAAAAAACATCTATTGGGCTTATGGAGTCAAGTGTATTTTCACAAAACATGAGTATCAGCTTCAATTTGAAGTCAGGGCATTTCAAGGTTTAGATGCATCAAAAGAACAATAGGAGAGAAAATAACATAGTTCATGAACACATGAAGGAATTTAGAGCACCTTCAGTGAATTCTAAGTAACATACATTCATGCCACTGCAAGTAATTTAAAAGAGGAAAACTACGAGAATAACACACAACCATAACCCTTTTAGAATCCTGAGTGATGAAACCAACATATCTGTATTAACATAAAAACATAGTCCTTTGCTACAACAATAGTATGCTTGCTTATGAAAATTTCCAACCCTATGCAATTCGACTTCTTGTCTTTTATAAAGTCATTATTACATTCTTGGATTCTTTCCAATAAATTGAGGGAATTTCGAATTTTCTAGCTTAACACCTATCAACTGCTAAAACAAACTTTAATTACATCTGATAGTTAAACTGCCTGTTGTAGAGTCCTAACACAACTAGGATTATAAATCTTTATTATAACTTAACAACCTTATCTAAGCATTAAATCTTATATCTGAAAGTTGCTCCTCATAAACTTCAACCTTGATGATGTCCATCTCCTTGCTGTCGAATTGTAATTATTTGCTTCTTATCTACCCTGAAAAATAGGAACATGCTCCCTGCAAACTAGGTGTACTACTTTATTCATGTTTATTCACAACATATGGTGACCAAATTGTGCTCAAAACATGTGGAAAAGTCATATTAAACTCTTTTGACTTCGTACTCTCAGCTGTGCCCAAGGAAAAACGTAGAAGAAGTGCCCAAAACTACTAACATTGTTGCGCTACAAAACTGTTTTCTATTTTCGTAGCGCAGAACTTCACCTTCGAAAACTTCATTTGAAACCTACAACTTTCTATGTTCTTACATTGGATATTCATTTGTGGTCTTGATATATCCTCCAGCAGCATCAAAGTTTAGTAAACATGCCCTTTTACCCTTTTAAAGCTTTCAAAATCAATCAAACTACATCCTAGAGTAGTTTCGTAGCGCGCTACGAAACTACTGTGTCTTTTCTTTTCATAGCTTGTTTCAAAAAATTTGAGTTTCCCACCTTTACTACCATCCTTGAAGTTATATATATAAGCTCTCAATAATCAACTTTGAACTATTTTAGAAAATTAAATCTTCAAAAAAACTCCAAAAATGTGTTAGGAGATGTCACTTACTGTTTACACAGATTTTTGTTGTGGTTGATCTTCAGGCTTTGCTAGCTGTCTTTGAAGGTCTTCAACCTTCCTTTTAAGCCTTCTATTATTAGCCCTCAGTTTGGTGTTAACCATTCTTATGAAATTTTCTTCCTTGATTGCAGGGACAGTCCATATGAAGAATTTATCCTGACTGCTGATTGAATCACTGTTTGAAACCTTTTCCAGCTCCCACAGGCCTTTCAACCTCTCAAATTTTGACCTTTCCATAGCATTCATTCTCACTTTCTTCCTCAATTTATCAATCTCAATGTTTGAAAGTATAAGTTCGTCTTTAACCTCCTCATAGCTACTCCTTTCTCTCTGAGTATTAAATACTTGTTTCTGTCTTCTTCAAGTATTTGAGATGATGTATTAATGGGTTCTTCAAAAACACTTGTATCCTCACCTCCATTTTGGTCTATCTCCATGTTTGGATGCTGAATTTTCTTAGACTTCCTAGTCTGTGGTTTTCTAGGCTTAAAAACAAACTCTAACACCTCATCATCAAAGTATTTTTTTTGGATGTTTTCAATTTCTTTGATTTTCCATCTATATCCTACTTTATGAACTTTGCTTGAACCAGGGGAGACTCCTCAATGTCGATAGCTTGTAATATATCATTCAAGTCACCTCTTAATTGCGAGTTTTCATTTTTGACCATAGCCTTACCCTTCTCCTTTGACATTTGACTCTTACTCAACTTCTTCTGAGCTATTTTACTAATTGAATGTTCCTAAATTGTATTTTTGACCTTAGTTCTCTTCTTTTGTGCATACTGAGGAGTCCTTTGGGTTTTTAGTGGTGTATTTATCATAGTTTCCTTAACCTGTTTCCTGGGCTTAAGCTTGAAAAACCTTCTTGATTTTGATTCTGCAGGTTCAGTAGTATTTGATGAAGATGTTTCTTTGAATTGAGGGCTATCACCTATTACTTCAACCCCTATTCCACTCAAAAAGAGAAAAGAAGACCATTCTCTATTCACTTTCTGAAGCTCATGCAACACTATTAACTTGGCTAGACCATGATGAAATAATGATGTTTCATATGCTTGGGTTTTCACATGTACTTTGTCTTCCATCTTGGCCAAACTTCGAAATAGAAAGAAATGTAGGTCTAGAGAGATTATTCCTATGAAATTAAAGAAGATTTTTAAATGATAAGTGTACACCTTGTGATATATCCCTTCGCAGGTGAAGTATCTTCAAATATTGTAGAGAAGGTTGGAAAATGCATCCTTGACATAACTTCTTGGCACAGCTTTACTCAAATCAGTATCTATAAACTCTAGTTTCAAAAATATTTTGCAGGGTTGCATTTCAAAACTAAAATTCTTAAACCATTTTCCCTCCCCTCTTGGGATTTTTGTGACTGCTGATATAACTTCAAGAGAAATTGGAAAATTGAGAAAACCAACCTTTGTTTTTGACCCTGTGAAGTTGGTAGAAAATTATTTGGTGACTTGATTATGCCCTCCTTCAAGATTTTCACAGAACCTCCAGCACCCTACCTTCTTGCAGGCTTCTTCAACAAATTTATCCCTGGTGAGATTTTCTAAACCTTTAGGTTCTATCCTCAGGCAGTGACCTGACTAATGATTTCTTTTTAATTCTGCCATATTCTTCCTGGAAACCCCGTGTCTTCAGGAAAAATGTAATAAAACTCCTTGTTGGATAAACTGGCTCGCTTGAGAATTTGGTTCGCTTGATGGAAAACTCTGCCTTGCTTGATTAAATTTTTTTTTCAGTCAACAACTATTTTCAAACTTACTAGATTTTGTTGTGTAACCAGCTTCAAAAATAGAAGAAAAGAGATATCAACACCTTAGAAATAATCCACTTCGTGGGGGCAACCTCCAATACATGACATAAATGCACAATTCTTGGATGATACAAATGAACAAAACCTCCTTCTATATATAGGAGTCCATGGGGCCACAATATAATCCTAGTGGGCCACAATGTAATCCTAGCCGACCTAAAATTAATAATTTAAGGGCACAATAATAATAAAATGGGGGTTACAAGGGTACAATACTAACAATAAGGGGGGCTACACTAACATAATAAGGGGATGCACTATTAATATAGGGACTTAACATGCCCCTCTCGTTCAAACAAGTGTTGTCCTCAATGCTTGATTATTTCTTGATGCTTCTGTATAAAATTCTCATCCTCCCATGTGAAATCTTCTACAGGAAAGTTCTTCCACTTATTGAGATACTCTGAAATTGATCGTACTTTTTGATTTCTTGTTTTTATGACTTCTTCATAACTTCTTTCGATGTCATGTTGATCTTCCTGTTGTTTCATTAGATTCTGCACCAAGGATGGGTTATCCTTTGAGAGTTGGAGAACTTGTTGTTGATGCTCGATGTGATCTTCCACTAATTTATCATCCATATTTTCTATTATTTGATCCTTCAAACCATCCAAATTAACCTCCATTTCTGCTTTTAAACCATCTATGTCAGCTTCGGTTGCTCTTCGTAAGATCGAAATTTCTTGCACCTGGTACCGTAATTTTGATATCTCATACTTCAATTCTTCCACTTCATGCATCATAGTATATACTTCTGAAGGATTAATGGGTGTTGAATTCTTTTTAGGAGGAATTTTAGAATTAAATACTGAAATATATGCTCAATAGGCCCTTGGAATCACTTCAAACTAATTTTTCAAACAAGATTTATGCAATTCGGGAAAAACAATACACACATTTCTCTTGCTTTTGAGGAGCTCGATATTGGAATTGGATTATCTCTGTGATTGCAACTTTTCAATATCTGAAATTCAGCAATGAAATAGCTCTCTGAATTCTCTTTTGAATTCCACAGGTCTGACCTGATATGGATTCTCCAAGACAAAGTTGTGTCCAATCTCCCAGAATGACCTAATTCTGGACTGGTTCAGTAGAGAAAAATTGTAGGACTTGCCACGTGTCACTGTTTCGTCCTTTGTCTCTGAAATTGACATCCAAGAAACTATAGTCCGTGCACTTGCGAGCACTTTTTACGGCACTCAAATCCACTGCCCAGAGAGAGATTTATTGAAATTTCCCCACGATCACCTCTTTGAGATGAAATTTAGGAGCCTGAAAAAGCACTACCTTCCACAGATCATATCTCCAAAAATATTGCGAACCAAGCTCTGAATTTTTTTGACAAATTTCCTCATGATTTTATCTTCACATCATACCAATTTCAGATTCTGAACCTTCGTATAAAAATAATTATAGTGAAAATTCCACGATGACCTGTTTAGGAGCTTGAAAAAAAACCTAACTTCCACAGATGATATCTCTGAAAATATTGCGAACCAAGCTCTGAAATTTTTAGACAATCTTCCTCAGGATTGCAGCTTCGCACCCTAAAAATTTCAACTTCTGAAGCTTTGTATAAAAAATTTTATTGCGAAAATTCCACGATGACCTGTTTGGAGCAGCGAAACCCTAGAATCCAAAGCTCTGATACCAAATGTTGTGTAACCAGCTTCAAAAATAGAAGAAAAGAGATATCAACGCCTTAGAAATAAGCCACTTCGAGGGGGAAACCTCCAATACATGACATAAATGCACAATTCTTGGATGATACAAATGAAAAAAACCTCCTTCTATATATAGGAGTCCATGGGGCCACAATATAATCCTAGTGGGCCACAATGTAATCCTAGCCGACCTAAAATTAATAATTTAAGGGCACAATAATAATAAAATGGGGGTTACAAGGGTACAATACTAACAGTAAGGGGGGCTACACTAACATAATAAGGGGCTACACTATTAATATAGGGACTTAACAGATTTGCAATCGAAACTGCTGACATAATCACCAATTGAATTCTTCCTCGCTTGATTGAAAACTCTTCCTCACTTGAAAACTTAATGAGAGCTTTGGTATCTCATCATGAGCTTCTCTCTCAGCAATAAATATGCACGCAATGCTTTCTTTGCATGGGATAAAAGTAATAATAACCAATTCCATTTTGAAATTTGCAAAGGACAAATGAAAAATGACCGCTAATGAATCTCATAATGATTTCATAACTACTTTGGATGGTTGCATGGATGTAGGAGGATTCATGATCTGACACCATGATCGTGGATTGACATTATAATCATGAAAATTTAACCCCAAGTTGATGGATGTGACAACTAAACCGAAAATTATGAAACCCCGATTTCGTAGCACTAGTAGTGTTATTTCGGGATTTTGCGCTACGAAAAGACCAACGTTTTCGTAGTGGAGAAGCAGTTTTTTACACTGAGCATGCTACGAAAACGTGGTTTCGTGGCTTATTCAATTTTTTTTTGAAAAATACTTAAAATATGGGTTTCAAAACATGGCATGAGACTACTAAAGTGTAAAGCAAATTTTATGAACTTGGTTTGGTGATGAAATGAGACTCTAAAACTATGAATTAGACCCTATAGAACATAAAAATGACTCAAACCCTATCTTAATACCATGACTTAAGAACAAGTATGAACTGACTAAATTTAGAGGATTTTAATAGTGATAACAATATTTTCAGCCCACCTTCATTTCCAGAGCTTGAGGTGGAAGGAGATTTTTAGGAGATGTCGTATTGGGAGATGACTCATTTTGCTTGGGGATGGAGGGTCCACATGGGGAAGATATTCCTCATCAAATTTTAGACTCCATGCCTTGGGTGGAGACCTTCCAGTTCTATCCTTGCAGTTGCTTGAGGACAAGCAACATTTGGGAGGGGAGGACTATAATATTCCAAATTTTTCCTTCAATAAATTGAAATGTCAACTTTTGCTATTTTCACTTAGGAGTTGAATAATTGGGTGAGAAGGCCCATTCATAATAAAAAAATTTATAAAATCCCTCTAGTATGAAAAGGGATCAGCCTTGGGAGTAGATTTCACACCCTCATGTGTGAAAGGAGACATTTGCAAAGAGGCTAGGTCAAGTTTGACCAAGTCAAACATCACAGAGGTATGAGGTGGAAAGCATCTTATGGGACAGTGCAGAGAAAGAGGAGGGAATATTTCTTGAAGGAGGAAACCCCAAAGAAGTGGGACCCATGGAGAGGGAGCTCTAATGTGTTTAAAAGGAAGCCAAGAAAGCCATTGTTTCTCATGCATATGATTATTGATTTCCTGTCTACTTAGACTATTTGCAGTCCCATCTGTTTAGCTGAGTTGTTGTGATTCTTAGCACAAGGATTTAATGTTTAGGAATCCTTATCCTTTCTTGATAAGCCTCTTGAAGGAGTTTTATCTATTCGCCTCACATCCAGGCTTGAGGCCAAGCATCCTCCTCCATTACAACATTATTTCTGCAGCAGAGTAATGTTGTGTTGTAGGGTGTTGTAGTGAGGGATCACAACACCTCTTCCATCAGTTGTTTTTCAGAGGAGGAGTCTCTCCTGCCCTTGGGAGATCAGTTTGGAAACCATTAGAGATTATTTCAGATCTTGGCATTGGGCCAACTCATTCCCTTACCCCTACAACGCAGTTTTCTATAGTAACTTCGTTATTTTCATAACGCATTTGCTGTGGGGTTTTGAATTGTTGATTGGAGGGTGAGATTTCCAATGATAGGATCAACCTTCAGTTGGAGAATCCCTTGGAGAAGGTATACCTCAGATTATTCATCATATTCAAACTTCTCTATTCAGTTCCAGTTTTGAGTTGCAGCTGCTGCCTAGCAACTTTGGCATTTTTTTCCATTTTGTATATTCCAACCAATCCTTCAGAGGATTGTTGTATTATTGTTTCCAGGGGTTGAGAGCTTACTCCACCTTATTTATTGAGCCATATATTTTCATATATTTATGTTATTATGTAATATGGAGTAGTACCTCTTATAAACTGTGTCCTCTTAGCCTGCAGAAAAACATGTGTAGCAGTGTTCTTCTATTTCCATGTACATGTCCTCTTTGAGGTTGCATTGCTTTGCTTGAGTGACTCTTTCCTCAAGGATTTTAATATCATTGGTGCTATAATGCATATTTTTGGCTATCTATATCTTCATATCCCCAGGATTGATAAAATAATTTTGTTATTCCATCTCTTGCTCAAGAATTGTTGCAGCCCCTTCATCAGGCATTTTCTAAAGAGAACTAGGTGTGGAATACCTGTTTAACCCACCTAGAGGGATTTATTTTGAGCCATCTCTTGGATTTCAATCTTATATGCATTGATCTAAGGGATCCAAGTCTTGGTTTCAAATCATGTAGTATCCATTCCTGAAAAATGTGTTTTTCAGGCACGCCTTGCTAGCTGTCCAGATTTGGAATATTACAAAAAAGGCCAAGATAGACTTGGAATATTGGAAAAATGTGTTCTATAGGTCTCTCAAAACCCATGAGGCACACTACCACCAAATTTGGGAGAATTTTGAAAATTTTTGGTTTTTTGCTAATTTGAGGGCCAAGGGGGTATCACACATGGTGCTACGCTTTTTCTTAGAGCATCTTCAGGAGTAAAGGCTCAAATTTTTGGAATCCTCATATCAAATATAGAATTATCACAAAGTTTCATATCAATTAGACTTGTTTTGATCCTCTGAAAGTGTCAAAAACGTCCTAATTTTAGCCATTCTGCTTGCTTTTCACGACATGTACTCGCCTTTACCAACCTTGGTATTTTTTCTTTTTGAACAGGTTTCAGAGGTAAAATTAGAGAACCAAGGGCATATTTGGAAATTATACTCAAATTGATTTCAAACTAGCAATAATGGAACTTTTTCTGACATCGGGAAGGCCTTCAAAACATTGTAGCAAGTTGACCCATTTTTCCTACTCCTGTGCTAAGCCCTTGACATGGAAATTCATCCTAAAACTCAGTGTCGCACCCTTAGCAAAAGGAAAGTCAAAAATGTATGCTTGGAAAGTTTTAGGAGGCTTGTCGGACCTCAAATGTCAATTTATTTGCTAAAAATGCTCGAAAAGATATTTTGTTTTAGATATTTTGTGCCTTGGGCCTTGCAAGGTCTCAAGGACAGTAGTGACATTTATGATTAGCCAATAGGCTTCTACAGACTCTATTAGTCTTTTATCCTCCTTGCTTTTTAAAAGGAGAATTGAGGACTCATTGTTAATTTTGGCATTTGATGAGTTTTGAGAGAAATACATGGTTCTTTAAGGTTGAAGATCAATTTGGTGTTGTGGAGCTTGTGAATGCTTTTCTTTGATTGATGATGATGATAGCTTACTTGCAGGATCCTTGAGCTTGGTTAATGGTGATGTGTCTCTAATTTTTTATGTCTTCTTTTTTATCATTGTTTCCATCCTTCTATGTCGCAGTATATCAGAAAAATATAGGCTAAGAAATGTTGTTTGAGGAACTTTAGTCCTTCCTATTTACTAATGTATTTATGTTTTCCTCTTCTGGGTTAGTTTAAGGAATTATTAGCTTCTCCTTAGATCCAACTAAGCTTTTTTATTTCATTAATTTCTTAAGAAATTATTTTTCAAATATGTTTTATTGTTAGCCATGTTTACTTCATGCTATCTAAACTCTGTTTGTGAAATATCTCTTTGAAGTATTACTTGTTAGGTTAAGCCAAGGAGGTCTTGTTTTGATCTTTCCCTTTGTCCATGCCTATCAGTTTTCCTCAAATTTATTTGTAGCTTGATCAGTAATGTTTAGGAGTTCCCTCCTTATTGATTAAAGTTATTTTGTTATCTTAAATGTTTTCTAAATCTTGAAGGTGAAATCACTAGAAGTTAAATGAGTTTCTCACCTTCTATATTTCATTGGAATGTTTGTCTAGAATGCTTATTAGCTTAAGTTGAATCAAAGAATTACTATTTTGCACTATATATTGATTGCTTCATGATGTTAATGGTGTTTTAGATGTTCTTGTTTATGGGTACGTGACAAAGGATTCTTAACTTCCCTTTTCCCTACCTTGTTTCCCCAGCTTGATGTCCATTTCACTTCACACATAAGGTTAAAGGTCCATTGAACACACTAGATTTTCTCTGTGATGCACTTTGACTCATTATTGAGATATCCATAACTTTCACAGACTCCATAGCCCAATTATTTGAAAACCTCTCACTCCATCTATTCTACCCATTCATCTTACCTAACCAAAACAAACAACAAACCCTACACTTAACAGCTAGCCTAAAATCAAACCCTAAAAGAAAAAAATTTCATATCCTTTGCAAACAATAGAGAGATCCCTCTCTGAGTCCAGGAAGGCTAGGTCCTGAGACTCCAAAGAATGGTCTGATGTTACCCTTTACATTTGGTCTACCAATCTACCAAATTGTGGGACACTAACATAATGGTGGTCCCGATGGGAAACTAAGTACATAGTAGCCCGAATATCTCTTACAGATTCACAAACCCTCAGTTAAACATAGAGAGCTCGGACTGTTAGCCAATAGTAGAATCTAGTTGTTTCACCATCCTAGAAAAATGATGAATCAACTATATGATACTAATTCAAAACCTTAGGGCCACATAAAGGAACTCAAAAAACCCCAAAACATCCATAGATTGGTTTTTGTTAATTATTGGTGGTGGACCATACATGAATATCCTCAAAACAGGTAAAAAAATCCACCTGGTGACTCCACTCGCCTCTATTAGGCTGACTACCCCACTAGTTGTCATAAAATCCCCTCGGAATACATTAAGTAATCCCAATCATGCTGATGGTGGACAAAAAATCTGAAATTTTTCACCTGGAAACTTCAAAACCCTCAATAGACCTAAAGACTCCATTGGTAGAGAACTCTAGACTGGTTGAAAATACATAGTGACCCTTTATGATTTACAAACATGGATCCAAGGATACAAAGGAGATATGCTCCAATGAAAAAATATCATATCCTGGATTCCCACACAAAATGCCTCAAATAAATTGGATGAAAAACCTACTTATATTTCAAGATGAAAAGTGTGATGACCCCTTGTTACATCTCATCCAATTTCATATACATGTATGGAGGTTAAAGTTTGAATGGCATGAGGACTGCCTCATGAAAATGATTATGGAAACTTTAGAGGGCAAGGCTAGAGAATGGTATTAATGGCTAAAATTGGGTAGCTTGTTTTCCTTGAAAGATTTCCACAAGGTTTTTTATGAACGTTATAAAGAATATTTTCCATATTTATCATTAGTTGAAAACTATTGTGATCAATCTAAAGAGTTCATACAACACCTTGTAAACATTGATGAAGATTTAGGGAATTGGCATCCTAAAGATTTATTATAATAAATCCATGAATTTCATTCTCAATATAGCTATCATGATAACCTAGAGGAGTTAGAACCCGATCAAGAAATCAAAGTAAACCCATATAATCTCTCTGAAGGCACAAGTAATGGTTCACCATCACTTTTAGGTGAGGCTCAAGAAAACATTCCGCCCCACAATCAGCCTTCACAAGGGAAAGATAACTGTTGTACATATATCAAAAGAAAGAGAAAAATTCCTCCTCTTTTGACTGAAGAGGAAATAAATCAGATGCTAAACATTCAACCAAACTCTAAGCCTTCATGTGAACAAAAAATTTATGTTCATTATCCTCCTAATCATGTCTACCATAAGTCAGAAAGTGAACTTGTAAATCAATTTAAAGAAGAACGAACTGGTAATACAATATGTTTGATTAGTGAGATTATTTATGTTGATGATTCTCCAAATTTTGATCAGTTTGATGATGATGATTTTCTCCAAATAAAAGCTAATCATGCAGAGAAATAATCAGTTGATTGGTGGGAATAATTTCACTATCATCATCTTGAAAGCAGTAATAAGCCAAGATAGGTCACCTATGACACTGATGAGGAAAGCCTTGAGAATTTAGAAGTAAGTGAGGGATCTTTGATTCTTTGCTCTACTTATTTTCAATCCATCAAAAACAACTTCATGTAACTGGAAATTAGAAGTCTTTCAGTTTTGATGTTGAGGTTGAGGAGGATGAGGAACTTTTTGAGCAAGTTACCAATGATAAGCCTTCTCCTAAAATGGTTGAGGAAATCATTTGGAACATGGAACCCTCCTTAGCTCGAGATCTACAGCCACCAAGTTCCATTGAATTAAAAATTATAGATGAAGGCTTAGATATTGATAATCACATGATAGTTATTACACTACCTTATTGGGAAGATTTATTGTCAAAGAGTGCTCCTGCTCATCAATATGATGGCCTTCACACATAATTCAACCCAGTCTATCAAAGCACATCAGGTTTGTTAGAGGACAACATTGCAATATATGATGAGTCTACCAGTTCAGATGATCATGAGGAAAAGGAAGAGTTTCTTTCCCAAAAGAGTCCTAAGCTCAACCAAGTGAAAGAAGAGGTAGTCCTGGCTCAAGCTTATTTTCCAAATCTTCACATTCAGGTATTGTTTCAAGATCCCTTTGATGATTTTTTAGAAACATTTGAAGAGGGAGTAAAACATGTCAATAGCAGTTTGATGTAGAATTTCAAGAAAACTTTAGGCACTAATGTTCAAACACGAGTGAGGTGGGAGTGGCCTTTTGATTTTTTCAAAACCCTCAAAGAGTTGAACCAAGATCTCTCATGGAATCATCTGCTTGATTGGTTGTATTGGAAAATAGAGTTCACCAGCTGAATGCATATCATGTATAGGTTAGATTAGGATAGATAGGAATTCAAATAAGCTCAGTACTACGATCATATTTCTAGTTTTTAATCTTAGAATTTTGATTCGAAATGAAAAAAAAAAACAGAGAAAAGAAGAAAAAGAAGGCAGATTTAAAAAAAGTGGTAGAGCCCCATACCCAAAAAATAGTTGTACTGAAAGTGTGCAAGCCTAAATTCCACTACTTGTTCGAAAAGATGTCTTGTTCAATCATCTAGCCTAATCATGGTTGAACATGTTTTCAATTTATTGTTGATAGGTTAGTGAAATAATGTCGGTTAAATGATGTAAGCTTGCCTTTTCAAAAGGAAATAGATTAGGAATGAAATATACAGGTTCCACATGATTAAGTCTGAACCAAATAGGAAAATAAGGATGCTTAACAAATGATAGACCACAACCATTATGTTTCCTAAGTTTTGTTTGTACAAAAATAATACTTCTATGCAGCTTGTTGTAATGCCATAGTCCATGGTAGATCAGATTGCCTAATCCTAGTTTAAACCATGTTTTCAATTTCACGTCAGTAGCTTAGAGGATGAATCCTGTGAAATAGCTTAATATTGACAATTAAGTATTTTATATCGAGAATAAAAGGGTTCAATAGCATAATCTAAACTCTTGGAGCCAATAAGGGTACAAGTAGATAGTTTGTTTTTTCTTTCAAAAGAAAAGAATGTCAAGGGTTTTCCAATCCAAGTGTCCCCAAGGAAGAAAAAATGTTAGGCAAGTAGGATGGGTAGGTAGAGATGAAGTTGGAGAAATCATGTGTTTCAAATTATTGAGATCACAACTTCAAGAAAGCATCAACAAAAGAAAATAAGAAAAATCTGCCCAATAGATGAGGCACTGGTCTTCATAAAACCAAGAGATCTAAAATTTTGGAGACCTCCTAAGAAGGAGTTGCCCTCCCCAAGTGGAGCCACTGTTACTCATCAATAATGTTTTTCTTTCTATAGATGACTAAATGTTTATCCTGGATTTCTAGAAACAAAATTCATGAATATTGTGAGTTTTAGAAATCTCACTGCCTTCATTATCCTCAGTATAATTTTTTTACTATTTTACTACTCTACCAAGTCATGGCCAGCCTATCACTCCCAGAAGGGCATTCACCATCTTATGCCACTCATTCTCACTATGTTTTTCCACCTCTGACCTTACCACTTTGTTTTGAACTTCCTAACCTTTTTACTTCCACATTGGATTGCCAAGTAGCCTAACCTTTTCCCCTATTCACCAAGTCCCTCAAGCATTGGAGGTTTCAAGCTACCTTTCTAGGTGCTTTAGATAAATAAAATCCATCATTTTTTAGGCCTGTAATGCATAAGGTTTGTCAAAACTCTGTTTTTCACCTTAAAATGCTAAGTCTAGTTTTCAGCCAAAGGCTAAGTCCAAAAGGCCTCCCACTAGGTCATGTAGGTTTTCATAGGTTATTCATTGTTTTTGTTTTCTAAAACAACTGTTTTACATGTGCCCAAAGATGAAATAATATGAAAAGAGGGTCAGCTCATGATTTTCCAAAAGCTATCAAAAGGCCTTCAAGAAAGGGCGTCCTTGGTCAAAGCACAACTTCTACAAAAGACAGTTGCCCATCTTAGACATTTTTGTAGGAATGAATGAGATGGCCATCAACATAAAAAGAGGTAAGGAAAGAGGGAAAATCATCCATAAGGGAAGCCACAAAAAATAAGAGGCAGTAGGTTTATGAAGAAATAAAGTCAGGGTTTTTATGACCGATTGGCTAAAAAATATTGCCCAGCAAGGTGCCAATATAAAGGATCACAAGGACAGGTACATCAGCGCCACTGAGCATGAATTGAAGATTTAAATAAATGATGAATAGTGAGCCCTAAAGCCTAAAGTATGATAAGGTAGGCAAAGAAGTGAAATGAAGGCTATAAATCTCCATGATGACAACAGAAAAACGTTTGAAAAATGATATCATAAGGTGACCTACATGGTTTGTGAAGGCAACATTGTTTCACTGGACCAAAGGGGGAATTGTAAAAAGTCTCAGTATGAGGGAGTATAAGCGTTCAAGTGTAGTCAAAGGTCCTCAAAATGGTCAGGATAAGGAAAGCATGAGGTAAAGTGTCAAAATGGAAAATCATGCTAACCATGAAACCCCTGTTGGGTGACTGAAGGTTGTAAAAATCCAAAAACATGAAAAAAGGATTAAAGGAAAATGTGTCATAGGCACTTGCAAAAATTAGAAGTGAACAAGGGGATAACATAACATGGTATAATTTGCTAAATTTTTTCAAAGTGCACATGTTACTATCAAAATCAGTAAGAAGGTGAAAACACATGTTTTAGGTCAATTACACATAAGAATTCCAAAAAGGATAAGAACAATGGTTTTAATTTATCAAAAGAGATAGTTTGAATAGTGCCGAGATTTTCAAGAATAAAAAGGGGGCCTCTTCATCCTTTCAGTACACCACCACCAAAGAAAATCACTTGGGAAAGTTGTAAAGCACGTGCAAAAAGAGTCAAAGAAATATTAGTGAAAATTATAAAGTGACCAAAGGAAAACATAACATAGTGGTTTTTTATAAATTTGATTTATTTTCAAAGGGTATAAAAGCACCTCAGTTTCCTTTTTCCAACTTACTTATCACTTAACAAGGAGAGAAATCCTTTAAGATAAAATTTCTACGTTTGAGCAAACATTAGGCAAGAGAAGCCCTGCACTACACTCCTTAAAAGTTGTGCTACGCGCTTGTGTATACATTCTTCAGAGGATATAACGATGTGGTGTGTGCCTGTGAATGGGTGCTACGCATTTAAAGACATGCAGACCTGACATAGGACCCATGCATATAAACACATTCAGAGCAGACACGAGCACTATGCCTACACATTTAGCAGCACCCGACAAGATGTAGAGTCCTGACTGGTCCGGGCTCTGTACGCTGCCCTCTCACACTGCACAAAGGCCCAACAGGCCCAAGCCTTTGCTCGTTCAACAGCCAACCAAAAGCACGTTTAGTAGTGGCCTGAACTACCTACCAGACCTGACAGCATGCAACTTTGCCTAAGCGCTACACGTAGGGTCGTTCAGGCCGACCTGACAGCTTGTAGCTCTGCCCGAGCACTACGTTCAGGGCCATTCAAGTCGACCTGAAAATGCATGCAGGCGCCTGAATTTTGTGCTCATGTGATGCACGTTTAGCTAGGAAGCCTTTAAAACTAGAACAAGCCCTCAAATTTTCTCAAAATTCCTCCAATTCTCTACCTGGCACCTCCTAAGGGTTTTCATAACAGGTATTTAGATGCTTTCCACTCTTTGATATTTTTTTAAAAGATAAACTTAGAGAGAAACGTAGAAACCCTAGAGGAAGAGAAAAGCTTGCTCCCCATGCTAAAAACATTGTTGATTGAAGGACACCCATCCATCTACATACTAAAGGCACATTGAACCCAAATTGTCCTTCTTCACTCGTCATTCCCCTTCACTCAAAAATCACTACCTTTCTCATTATCATCTCACTTTCTCTCTCCATATCATTTCACAAATAGTTGAAAGTTTTGATTTCAAATCAAGAGTAAAGATAAAATGTCTAGAGAAGGCAGTAGTGACAATGGCAAGGGAGGCCAATGACCTAAGGGACAGTAGAGAAAGGGTGGAAAATTAAACATGTTTAGGCATTTTAACACTAAGGAGTTGACAACCTCCCCTACCATAGTTGCATATTTCCAAGAGGTACGTTGTTTTGATTTTTGTGAAAGGGTACAAAGGGTCCAAAGTCACCCTGAGTTGACCAAAATTTTTATCCTCAACCTCCATGACCATCAAGTG
This sequence comes from Pinus albicaulis, assembly GCA_034641835.2. Lineage (NCBI taxonomy): Eukaryota > Viridiplantae > Streptophyta > Pinopsida > Pinales > Pinaceae > Pinus > Pinus albicaulis. The sequence continues at coordinate 916,043,286 of CM076572.1, read as the reverse complement.
CATCCAGCTGGAGTAAATTTTGAGTTATCCACCAATACAATTTCTATGGCCACTAGGATACCTTGTATGGGAGAAAAATGTTTCAAGCATATGAATTTGTACCTAAGCCATTATCAACCTTTCTTGAAACCTAGATACCAAGCTGATTGCAAAACCATTTTTTCATTTTCACATCTATTAGAGAGATACGCTGCCTTAATGAAAGTCATCATGATGCATTTTACATGTGATGGGAGGTTTTACAGACTTTATTCCTACCATATAATACTACTTATGCACTTCACTAGGGCCAAGCTATGACATTTTCCCTATTACCTTTACAGAAGTATTGCTATGATCTCATACATTGTGCAAAAGAGGCCTCCTTCACAAAAAATGTAGATTATTTTCCACCATTCTCTTATTAAGATGATTGTGTTGCCTAAATTAGAGCAACAGTGTATCCCATGCAAATTATTCATTGCCCATGATGTTTTCACAAATCCACAACCTCTTCTTCTGCAAATTTTACCCTCATCATCTCATCCACCTTCCTCATTTCCTCCATCAACCCCCACTGCCCATGAATCCTCATCCACACATGTATCCTCTCCCCAAGAGAACTTCCCTCCTTCACCTTATCCTAAAGCATCAAAACAAGAAGAAACTGATGAAGAGCAAGAGGAAAATGACTGTCGAGAAGAAAGGACAAATGATGAAGAAGAATAAAGTGAAAAATGAAGAAAATTATGATGAGGAAAAAAAAAAGGAAAGTGAGGAAGAAGAAACAAACGATGAGGTAGAAAGTGACAATCATGAGGAAGCAGAAAATGACAGTCATAAGGAAGAAAATGATGATGAGGAGGATGATGATAAAAATAAATAGATAGGGGCAGATTATGAAGAAGAAGACAATTTAGAACAAGAAAGAAGTGATAAGGCATATAATGCAGAGGATGATGAAAACAAAGACAATGAGCCAAACAATGAAGAGGAGGACAAAGGAAATGTGAAAACCAGTGAAGAAGAAGAAGAAGGCAGTGAGCCGAATAGTCAGGAAGAAACAGATGAAGAAGAGGCAGATGCAAGCAATGAAGAAGAGGATGATAATGAAAAAAATATGGAAGAGGAGGATGATGCTGAAGATCATGAAGATAAAGAAATAGATAATGAAGAGAGAGAAGAACATACAGAGACAAAGAATGAGGAAGAAGAAACAGGTTATGAAGAAAAAGGCAGAAGGAAAAATAGTGACATATATGAAAAAAATGAAGATAATGACTGTGCAGGAAGTCAAGAACAGGCTAATGACAATCATGAAGGTAATCAAGATACCATGATGACTCATAGTCCTAAAAATAATGACAACAATGACACTATGAACCCAAAAAGCAGTCAAGAGATTGATGATAGTGGCGAAGGTAATGACAGTGATGTAAGCATGAAGGAAAATGAATGCACCTCTCAAGAGGGTAGTCAAGAACAAAATAAAGAAGACATAAATGCAGAGATCATTGATGAAAGGAATGACAATTTTAAGGTTAGCCATGAAAAGGGAATTCTAGTAGACAAATTTGATTTTCTCCCTCTCAAATATTAAAAGGGGCCAAGTCTTGTGTTTGTTGCCTCCAAAAAGCAAGGGACCATGCCATCTTCCTTAGTTCAACCACTAGAAAAAGGGAAACAAAAGGTAAAGGAAGAAAAGGAAGACCATGAGGTGGAGAGGGAGTTTGAGATCATTCAGGTGGATAGTGATGAGGTGAATGAAGCAAGAATCACCAATTTGCTCCTCCAGGACATAAATGCACAAATCAAAGACCTCCAACCACATTTAGATAGGGCCAAGAGGGTGACTGACGCCCTTGACTTGGAAAAAAGGAAGCTAGGGGCACAGATTTCAATATATGAAGCTAGGGCCCTCAAGGCCCAGAAAGAAGCCCAAAAGGCACAAGTGAAACTATAAGAGTTCTTGGGAAACTATGAAGAGAGTCAAGATGAGGAAGGAAAATCTAGGAGGAGACCTAGAACCATGGGGTTGAAGAAAGCATTGGCAAAATAAAGGGAACAAGAATCAGCCCTAGCGGAAAAACTCCCTTTAGGTGATTTTTTTGCCATAGAGGTAGCACATGATCCAGAGCCTTGGTTGGAGAGAGCCAACATACACTTGGAGGCTAAATTGAAGAAAGAAAATCAAGATCTTGACCTTCAAAGAATGATGACTAAATATTATACCCCAAGAAACCAAATTGCAAGGGCTAAATTGAAGAAGGCTTAAGCTAATCCCCAGTCACTAAAAGAAGAAAAATGCCAATATATACTTGGAATATTGGCACAAGCTTCTCTACAGGTCTCTCAAAACCCATGAGGCACAATTGCACCAAATTTGCGAGAATTTTGACAATTTTTGGTATTTTGCTAATTTGAGGGCCAAGGGGGTAGCACACATGGTGCTACACCTTTTCTCAGAGAATATTGAAGATTAAAGGTTCACATTTTTGGAAATATCATCTCAAATATATCATGCACACAAATTCTTATATCAATTGGAGTTGTTTTGATCTTCCGAATGGGTAAAAAACACCCTAATTTTCACCATTCTGCCTTCTTTTCAGGACATGTGCCGCGCCTTTACCAGCAATAGAATTTTTACTTTTTTAACAGGTTACATAGGTAGAATCAAAGGGCTTTCAAACGGGCCATTAAGGATCCTTTTCTGACATTGGGAACACCTTCAAAGCATTGTAGCAAATTGACCCATTTTTCATGCTTCTCTGCTACATGCTCAGCATGGAAATTTATCCTAAAACACAATGTTGCACCCCTAGCAGAGGTAAAGTTAATAATGTACACATGGAAAGTTTTAGGAGGCTTTTCGGACCTCAAATGTCAAATTATTTGCTATAAATTCCTGAAAAGATATATTTTTTAAGATATTTTGTGCCTTGGGCCTTGCAAGGTCTTAAGGACAATAGTGACATTGCTGATTAGCCAGTAGGCTTCTAGAGACTCTATTAGGTTTTTATCATCCTTTCTTGTTAAAAGGAGAATTGAGGATTCATTTTTAATGTTGTAATTTGATGAGTTTTGAGAGCAATACATGGTTCTTTGAGGTTGAAGATCAATTTGGTGTTGTGGAGCTTGTGAATGATTTGCTTTGATTGATGATGATGAAAGCTTGCTTGTAGGATCCCCGAGCTTGGTTAATGGTGATGTGTCTCTAATTTTTTCATGTCTTCTTGTTTATTATTGTGTCCATCCTTCTATGTGGCAGTAGATCATAAAAGTATAGGCTAAGAAATGTTGTTTGAGGCACCTTAGTCCTTCCTGTTTACTATAATCTTTATGTTTTCCTATGTTGAGTTAGTTTAAGGAATTCTTAGTTGCTCCTTGGATCCACCTAAGCTTGTTTATTTCATTATTGGTTTAATAAAGTAGTTTTCAAATATTTTTTATGGTTAACCATGCTTACTTGATTCTATCTAAGCTCTGTTTGTGAAATCTCTCTTTGAAGTATTACTTGTTAGGTTAAGCCACGGAGGAATTGTTTTGATATTGCCCTTTGTCCATGGCTATCAGTTTGCCTCAAAGTTATTTGTAGCTTGATCAATAATGTTTAGGAGTTCACTATTTGTTGATTAAATTTATTTTGTTATCTTGAATTTTTTCTAAAGCTTGAAGGTGAAATCACTAGAATTTAAATGAGTTTCTCACCTTCTATATTTCATTAAAATGTTTGTCTAGAATGCTTATTAGCTTAAGTTGAATCAAAGAGTTACTAGTTTTCCCTGTCTATTGATTGCTTCATGATGTTAATGTTGTTTTAGACCTTCTTGTTTATGGGTATATGATAAAGGATTCTTAACTTCCCTTTTCCCTACCTTGTTTCCCCAACTTAATGTCCATTTCACTTCACACATAACCTTAAAGATCCATTGACCACACTATATTTTCCCTGTGATGCACTCTGACTCATTGTTGAGATATCCATGAATTTCATAGACTCCATAGCCCAATTATTTGAAGACCTCTCACTACACCTATTCTACCCATTCATCTTACCCAACCAAAACAGACAACAAACCCTAGAGTTAACAAGTAGCCTAAAATCAAACCCTAAAATAAAAGAAGTTTATATCCTTTGCAAACAATAGAGAGAGCCCTTTTTGAGTCTAGGAAGGCTAGGTCCTAGGACTCCAAAGACTGGTATGAAGTTACCGTGTGCATTTGGTCTACCAATTTGCTAAATCATGGGACACTAACATCTATATCAGCCCCAAAACATACACTCTCTTTCTGAAATATATCTATCTATAGATCACTCTTTCTCTCCCTCTATCTCTCTCTCTCTTCCCCTTCCCTCCCTTGCCCCTGATTCTGTATCTCTTACCTCTTGCTATTCTTTCTCTCTCTCTCTCTCCATATTCCTTATCACCCCCTATCTCTCTCCTCCTTTCACTCTCTAGTATTTTTTCTTACCTCACTCTATCTCCCCCTCCATCTCCATATCTTTTTCCCTACCTCTCTCCACTCTCTTTGTTACTTTCTTTCCCACCTCCCTCTCTCTATCTCTCTCTCTCTCTCTATGTCTCTCTTCACCTTCCAACTTCATTACTATATTCCTCTATCTCTCCTCTACCCCCTTCTCTCCATCTCTCCTTATTTATCTCTTTATCTCACAAAAAAACATACACACTCTCTCTCCATATTTCCCTTGCCACTCCCTCTCTCTCTCCACTGCTCACTCTCTATCTATTTCTTCCTCCCTGCCTCTCTCCCCATCTAGCTCCATATCTCTATCCCTCCCTCTCTCCCCCTCCAATTCCATATCTCTATCCCTTCGTCTCTCATCATATCTCCCTCCCTCTCTCATTCTCTTTCTAAACCCCCCTCCCTTTTCCTTCCTCTCTCTCCTTTTGTCTCCTACCTCTTTCTCTCTTTGACCATCACTCTCTTCCTCTCTCTCCCTTTTTCTCCTACCTCTCTCTCTCTCTTTGACCATCACTCTCTTCCTCTCTCTCAAGTCTTATCTCTCATCCTTCCTCTCCCTCCCCTTATCTCCTACCCCCCTCTATCTACACCCCCTTGTTCTCTCTCTCACTTTATTTTCCATTCAATCTTATATATATATATATCTCTCTACCCTCCAATCCTCTCTCTTCCCCCATAACTCTATATCTCTTCCAAACTATATTACTATATCCCACCCTTTCTCCTTCTCTCTCCTTATCTCCCCCCTTGTCTCCATCACTCCTTTTTTGTCTCTTTATCTCACCCCTAAAAATACATAGTTTCTATCCATCTCTCCCTTGTCACATCGTCTCTCCCCAATTCCCACTCTATATGTATTTATTCTTTCCTCCCTCTCTCACCTTACTACTCCATCTATTTATCCCTCCCTATCTCCTCCTCATCTGATCCCTCCCCTCCCTCCCTTTCTCTCCTACCTCCCTCTCTCTCCCCCCTTCTCTCTCTCTCTCTCTCTCTCTCTCTCCCATTCCCTATCTCCATCTCTTTATCCCTCCCTATCTCCTCCTCATTGAATCCTTCCTCTCTCTCCATTTTTGTCCTAGCTCCCTCTCTCTTCCTCCTTCTCTCTCTCTCTCCCCCCCCCCCTCTCGCTCTCTCTCTCCCCTTCCATATATCATTCTCTCTCTGCCACCTCCATATTTATGTCTCTGTTTCCCTCTCTTACCCTTCCCTCTCTCTCTCTCTCTCTCTCTCTCTCTCCATTCCTCCTCTCCCGTCTCCTTCAATATATCTTCATTTATAAACAAGGCAATGCAAGCATGACAAAAACCAATATGTTGAAAGGATAACCAATGAACTTAAGGGATAATGTGAGGAAATGCTTCGATCAAATAATGGAATATAAGAAATTCATTGAAAGGTAATAAAAGTGTCATGGGATATAACCCAATACAATGTTTTTTAATCACATGTATACTATAATACAACGTCATATTATGCAAAAATGGAAGGTCATATGCAAATAATTCGAAGGAGGTACTTGGGTAAATGCATTGCAATAATCTTATAACAAAATGAAATGCAATGTAGGTGAAATAAGTGGATGCAAAGAACAATACTGATATTGTGTAATTCCATATGAAGGATATCTCAACCATTGAGAAATTTGCATCCTTTCCTGCAAATTTTACAACATTTGCATAGGCTACATAGTCATGTTGCAAAGACTATATATTTAACCGATGCAAAATTATCATAAAATAATCAATGCAAAAGTTATTCATTTACATGTGTTGAGGTTCTTCAAATGTTGCAATATTGAAACTGTTTAATGCATGCAAAGGCTTATAAATAAAACTATGCACTACAAATTATACCATTAACATTCAAGTTATGAGCATTACATCTAGGCTTGTAACACTCATAATAAATCATGAAGGTGAATACCATTTGACATGGAGGGTGTCAGGGTAATGAACACAAAATCAATTTAATACTAATGACCTATTATGAACAACTCAAGAAATGTCATAATCGTTGGAATAGTTAAGATTTTAGTGAAAACAGACAATTCCTAACTTTGCTTAGCATGATAGAATTATCCAAAAAATCACAGATTACTAAAAATGAAGAGTGCGCAGAAGGAAAACAAGTTATTGTTTCCCATTAAGTTTCCTGTAAAAAAATTTATTCTACAGTATGTTAATCTTATAGTTACTCAAGGCAAGGAGAGAAACCAAAATACTATGGCTATATTTTTTGTTTGATATAGCTCGTAAAGAAAACCATTGTTTCTCCAAGAAAAATTTCTTATGGAGGTCCCTCAAGAGCTGAAGATCAATTTTTTTAATAAAATGATAAATAGAAGGAATTTGAAAATGGAGCGTTAGCCTTCACGCATTTGAACCTAAATCTCTTTCTAAAAGCCTAAATTATCTCAAAGATAGCCATGAGCATGTACTCTTGGTTTTTTTTGACCTAGAGATAAAAGTTATAAATATGAAATCTTGTGTCAAAATATCTTTTTTCCGCCATCTTCAAATCCTTATCATGTTTGCCCCATAAATTAGAGGATGGATATTTTGAGGAGTTTAACAACAGTTCCAACAACAATTTTATTCATAAGAAAGGGAGGAATGATTACTTTTATGTTTTATATTTCATCATACCTCAACACTTCTATCTAATTGTTCTAATTGTTAGTTTCATGCTTGTATGAATGAAGTTAGGTGAAGCTGAGTAGAGGAATCACCTATTACATGCACATCCTATGGAATTGGACCCATTTTGTTCTAGTTACCCTATTATAATTTTTTTTCTATTTCCTGATTTGAGCATGAAAATATTATTAATTTTAAATATCATTGTCATAGGAAGGAATAACGAGAAAATATGAAAGCTTCAAAAATCTACCATTCCTTTGAAAATTATTGAAGGAAAACGAGGCACTGTCTTGAGTTTTTTCCTTAATTTGTCGTAGTTATTATCATATTTTCCTTTTCATGATTTCAATGACCAAGTTTTATCTATTTTTGCATAAGCATGATGGGGACACTTAAATGTAAATTTATGTATTACTGAGTTGATGCTTGATAAAGAAATGGAAAAAGTTTTATAATTTATTGTGGGAATGTTATAAAGACCCTATCAATATGGCTCAAGTTAATGTATTATGACTCTTGCTAACAAATTCAATTGTGCTATGAATCTCCAAAGTCAAATCTATTGGGAAGTTTGTCAGTTATAATGATTTTCATGTTCAAGCCTCGAAACATAATTCATTTATTTAATTATATTGTAATTTTTATGTCAACAATAAATAATAGGAGTTATCGAGGAGTCACTTGGAATGTAAAGAGTGATGTGTGTCGAATGGATAATGGGGGAATCCAAGAGTAGTAGGAAATGTAAGAGGTCACCCTCATGCTTCAATCATAAAGGGATTTTTGCGTTTGAATCCTATCATAGCTTTAACAGTCAAGGCTTTGAGCACATATTCCCTTGGTAGTTTATAAGGTGAGTGATTGTGAGTCTAGGGTTCGATTTTAGAGATTATATGATTTTCTCTCATTCCACTATTGGATTTTGAGAGGCTTGAAATGCATGTGCTTGGATTTAGAAACATTTAATGAGAATATTTTCATTTATGCATTGATTTCCACGAAATTTTGATGTTTTTTTGTATGTGTATGTGAGTTTACATAGTGGATACATGTTAATGAACTAATTTGTTTCATGTGGATTTTATGCCTTCTTTAGATCTCTACTCTTCATTCCATGCAAATGATGATAATTAACTATAAAAAAATTACAAATTTGTTTCTATAATTTTCTTTCTTATGTATTTCCTAGTTAGTCTTAGCTATTTGATTCTTTCTTAAGCTACTACTCATTATTATTATTTTTTTCTTCTATTATGTCCTACAACATATTAATTTAAGGTTTATTTCATCCTCATTCTTTTGGAATTTTACACTTTGTCTCACACTTATTTCTCTATATTTTAAAACTTAGAGTAATATACACACATGGTGGAATTTGGTCCCACATACATAATGGGGCTAATATACCACCATTTCATAGTTTATGGCATTGAATGTGGTGGGTAGCACAATTCACCTCCATCGATGATCTAAAAATTGACAGTTTTGGAAAACTACCCATTGCATGAACCCCCCTTGTCACTAATACTTAAGCACTCTACTCTTGTGCAATTCCTCCAATGTGTTGGTGGGGGATGCATGGTGGCGTATACTTCCAACTACATGCATGTAATTTAACTATTGGGTGGGGGCCTCCTGCTCTAAAAAGCCTTTTCCAATCAATACACATTCCATTGTTATTGTCTTTGCAATGCTAGCCCAACACTCTTATCTACTAGTCCTTATAATGTTGTACTACCATATTCTATCTGCTAACGACTCCACCATATTTGATGAATGTGTGAAACTAACTTCCTCTTAAAAGGGTCTCCAACAATTTTAGATCTACCATTTTGACATTGAGGGTTTAGGACTTTGACTGACTCTAACATTCAATCTAGGAGACCATTTATGAATTATGAAATGCCAGTCAAAGTCTCTTTCAGAGCTTTATCCATCTAAGTGGGTTTCATCTACTCTTAAGGTGATATTAGATACTAGAAATTCCTTCAAAGTCTCTACACCATTCTCCATTAATGTTGATCTTCATTCTTCTTGTTGTACCTAAACATTGATCACCTGTGCCATCATCATTAATATTTTTGATAACTTTTCCATCAATGACAACATTGTTAGTATGAATCCTGATTCGAAGTGTACGGAAAAAATACCACTTTAGCTACGCATAACAAACAACCCTAACAACAAAAATGACTGCTAATATCTTCAAATCTGCAATTAGATGATCGAGATAAATGCTGCAAAAATATAGATCTATGCATTAGAAGACATTAAACATTAGAAAAAACAAGATTTACTCCATAGATCCAATAGACAACACAAGAATATATCCAATGAAATTTTTATTAATGGCACCTGAGAGGAAAACACAAGAGGGTGTTCCGTATTCCCCTCAATGGGATGGATTCTTATAAGTTCTGAACACTTGAGATTTAGAATTCCTCTCTCTTGATGGTGTAGAAAACCCAGACAAAAATGGAAAAATATGGCTGTGATGGTGGATCAATATCAAGACCAAGAGTTGAGATCCAGAGTGATATTTAGGCAACAAAACGTCACAAATGAATCGAAAAACCCTTTTATTTATAACAAAATATTCAGTTATTCTAGAGATTGCTCCATAATTAAAATATTATTAACCAAATCTAGATCCAGATTTTATGGAATATTTTATTATATTTGTTGGAGGGAAAAGGAATTTGACTCGAGTCAAATCCACTTATTTGTAAATAATAAATAAATAAATGATTTATTTATCATTTTATGGATGTGATTAAGTAATAATAAACAAATAAATTATTTATTTATCATTTTAAGGATATAGTTGAGTAATAATCAAACAAATAATGATTTATTTAATTATTTAAGGGTGAATTAGTCACATTTAACAAAGAATATTATTCAAATAAGATTTAAACAATTATTATTTAGAAAATAATAAGATAAATAATGATTTATCTAATTAATTTCCTTGTTTTGGGTTAAATATAACCAGAAATATTAATTAAAATACTTTTTAACTAATTATTCCTTGAGTAAAATAAAAAAAATGTATATTTATTTAATATTTCCTTATGGGGTTTCCTATTTAGACCATAAAAAACTTAATAAAGGTGATTTACTAAGTTATTTTCATAGTGAAAGAAATTTTACTTGGAGTAAAATTGGTCTTACATGGTGTACTTCGATCCATCTAATTATAACAGGTTAGATGACCCAAAAATGGTGTAACAGATTTCCCCCCAGCGTGCGAGTGTTAGGAGCTAATAGTATGACCGAAGTACATTGTAAGAACTCAATCACTAGACATCAAAAAGGAAGTCAAAGAGAGAGGATTGTAAGGTAGACCAAAGTGTTGAAAGAACTAGACCTTGAGGAGGTGACTTGCAAATGGGACAAGTCTTTTTGATAAGTGAGTCCCTGCTATAGGCAGCGGGGGAGGCATACCTATGCTCGCCAAGGTAATAGTACAAAAAATAAGGCATTCAGAAAACCACGAGACGAAATAATAAAGCATATGTTGGCATAAACCTAAATCCACATACATATTATGCCTGGGATAATAGCCAGGACTTTGTACAATAATATCTGAGTACATGAGATATGAAAAAAACCTAGATGCCGATGTAAATATGAAAGGGCTCTAGAAATCTAACTGATATATGAAATAAAGAAGGTGCTACAAGCGACTATGGTCGGTATCATCAAATCTATGGTGCTACAATGAAGGTTGAAATGAAGAGGTAATCCGAGTGTGTGGGGGGATACCTATAGGGCCACCCCCTCACGAGGGCTGAAACATCACACACACACCCTGGAATCACCGATGTCAGCTGCTGCATGACTGAACGATCGAGTATACATATCTCGATCATGCTTAAAGGAGCTAGAGCTGAAAAACAATCAAGTTAAAGGGCAATAAGGAGTCCCTTTGCCTAATCCGAGGCACTAAACAAGAGTGGAAGCTAGAACCAAGGTACATCGCCCTCTAGACCTATCCTCTAGAATGAATGAGCTGATGTTGACAGAAGGAGGTCCACCATAGGGGAGGCAGTAAGGGATCCTAGACTAAGTCATGAGAGAAAATTGTAGAGTGACTGGCAGACTGACACCAATGATGATGATTAAATGGGGGGGACTGAGTAGCGAACAAACGACTTCCCTTGTTAGAGCATAAATAGCATGGATGACCTAGCAGCGACTGAAAAAATATCGTGAGGGATAGGGGACAGTGGGATTGAAAGCCATCATGTGTGACACGAGAGATGGACCAAGCAATGAAGGATGGAGGACTATGGCGGGATGCGAAGGGACTCGGGATAGAATCCATGAAAGAAATGATGACTCAACTCAGATGCGCTAAGAAAGGGTGACACGATGGTGCTGCCACATAGAAAAAAGGGGCCAATGGGGATCATAAAAGCATGAGTACAAGATGGTAACTCACATTGAAAGTCGACACGAGCATGGAAAAGTATGGAGGAAAAATGGTGCCCCTGGTACGAGTGTTGCAAGTGAAGAAATTCGATTTTGAGGAAGGGTGAAGTGGCACTTCTTGGACAAAATGTGTCCTGGTGAAGTATCAAATCACAAAATCCTAATAGATACCCATTTGATGGCTTGGTGGGATCTTTCATATGGTATAGAAGGTTCGTCAAATTGAGCTACAGTTTGGTTACAGTAAGTGAAAGAAAAATCAGGGGTTTTCTTTCAATAAGCATTTTCCTTCCAGATTCACTTATTTTCTGGTGGAACTATGGTGAAGGTTGTAAGGAGAGGAGGCCTTAAATCTTGTGGCAGTTGTAGCGAATAAACTGACCGTTGGAATTTTAGATCCAACAGTTGTAAGTAAGATGCCTAATCCTACTCTTTCATTTTAGTGGGCTGAAATTTCATCTTAGGTACCCAGAGCTCATGAACAGGTCAGGTTGCACTTCCTTGGGGTTTTTTCTGCGACCTGGGTAGTATGTACTAGGCAGAAGAATGTTACCTATCCTAGGGAATGACCTGGAAAGTGTGACCTGTCATAGAAATGGGGTTTCAGTGTTGTTATGGGCTGAGATCCAAGATTTTATGGTTGAGGGGCATGGGAGCCCCTAGGCATGTTATGGACATGCAAAAATGTATTTAGAATAAGGGAAATCTAAACACATTTTAATGATGTGGTGTGCCACTTTTTTTTAGTATGGTTATGCAGTTTGAGAAAGGAAATAGATGATTACCGATCGGTTTTGGTACTGCATATATGAATCAAATGGACTTTAAGTTTCTGGGTTGGCATACATGGTGCTAATATACCAAAGACAGTATTTGGGATAATGAAATGATGTTCTCCCAGAAAACCTATGAGACTGGGTTGCTAATTAAATATGAAGGAATGATGAGGGGTATCATCCCTAGAGTGATCTTGAAGTGATATGGGACTCTAGAGGTTCTTCTAAAGGTGGGAGGATAATGGGACTAGAGTTGTCAAAACTAGATTCACTAGGAGAGAGGTGAAGAACTGCTTCTCCTAGTCTCTCCAATATGGGAGCCCCCCTTACCCAGACATTGGGTGTCAATGTAATGGCCACAAGGTGCATGTGGTTCGAATGCAAGAGTTCGATGTAAGGGGGAATAGATAATGTCAGAAGTGGTGGCTACTTCCATAATGTCATCATCTCAATAGAAGATGGGGTGATTGATGGGAGAAAGACCACACAACGCAGCAAAGCTACCTTACTCCTCATCATGAGAAGGGAGGTTCGCATGTGCATTGTCACAAGGGATGACAGAAGTGTAAGCAGACAAAGGATCTACAGATGTTGAGACTAGGGAGGGTGCTGAAGGGAGGTCAGGCGAAACATCAGGGGAGGTCTTATTGGGGACTTCCGACCAAGGCCCCGTTATCTCAACATTATAAGGGGAAAAGTTAATTAGAGCATCTATGTCTTTAGGTGTTGCTAAATAAAGATGAGAAAATAAGGGAGCGGTTGACACATTGCACTCGGCCTCGAATTGGCGTAAGGCTTCTAAAGAGGGACGATACTCTTCAAGACAACGAAAAAGGTGAGTGTAGTGGCCATGGAAATCACACAAATCACAAGGGTGATTTGTGTGCAATGGTTTGAGTGTCAGGTTTGAATCGGGTATAGTGACATATACCTCTAGGATATCAGTTCTGGAAACATCTCATTGACCATGGACTTGAGGCGAGGAAACTCCAAATAAGTATGGGTGGCATGGACGACAACATCAGACAGAGCACATTGGGTGGTACACTTTGGAGGCCGAGAAAGGGCAGGTTTTGTCAGCGTAGCCTTGTCCTTTGATGCCCCCTTGCGAGCTTTTCCCTTCTTACCCGAAGCGGTCATAATGGGAGGTGGTTACTGTTGAGTTGAATGAGACACTGTTGCAGTGGGAGAAGTCATAGGGACTAGTTGAACTGGGGTAAAAGCAAGATAAGGTTTAGGCTGACCAGGTGGGGTGGTGGCTAGAGGATCAAGGTACTAGATGGGAATCCCAAGGGTCAGGTTAGGGAGAGAGAGGGTAGCCATAACAAGCACTGTGTATACTCCTGCTGGGGGAGCTAGGAATAGTATCTGACTAGAGGGGTAGTGACTAGGCGGGACGGCTCCAAGATGGTTCAGGCCTGGAGGAACCATTCATGTAGGATAAAGGTGTTCATGAGTCCCAGCTGAAGGTAAGGAGCCAGGAGATGAAGGTTCAGAAGGCTGATCAAAGGACATCATGAAAATCTGATAATCATGGGAACCAGATGGAAGAGGTTGAGTGGCCACCTGACCTTCAAGTGGTTGGATAGCCACAAATACCTGCTGAGGGAAAGGATCAGTAAGCATAGCTAGTTGACTCGGTGCAGGGCTGGGAGGAATGGAAGGGATGGCTTGTTGTCCTATCAATGTTTCTAGAGACTCCCATATCCGTCTCACCTATGGCAGAAGGGGAAAATCATGTGTATAATTATCATAAACACCACAACAAGAGCAAGGCTTGTTCGTACGAAGAGGCATATCTTACTTGGGCTGAGTTCCTTGTTGTTGGTGTGTAGAGTTAGGAGCATTACCTTGATTAGGTCCAGGATTACCAGAGGCATCTTTATTTTTATTGTCTTTCCTCTTCCTTTTTAAGGGAGGAGGATTATTCGTGCCCTGTTATGCGTACACCTGCCCCAGAGGGGGTGGTGGTTGCTATTGCGGGGGTTAAGAAGGCAAGGGAGGAGGAGGTGCTAATGTTGTAGGAGCTCGAGCACCAAGTTGTGGATACGGATAATAAGAAGGTTGGGTAGTAGTGTGGTAAATAGGAGGTTGGGAAAAAGGAGGAGGTGTGCTGTATCCTGGATATGTGCTACCGAGAGGGGGAAAAGTGCCGGAGGAGCTGGCCCTGCCTTGAGAGAAACCATAGCCCATGGGAGGTTGAGCATACAGATTAAAGAGAGCTCCAATTATACCATCGACGAAATTAGATACCCTCGATGCTTTGGCACCACCAGGTCTGGGAAGATCAGGTAGAACGGTATAAACATAACCCGACTAAGTGTAAATCAGGTCATATTTTAACACAATTTGAAGAGTGGCTTCTTCGGTTTGAGAAAAGTGCAATGCAACGTCTTTCTTGATAGGCGGCAAGAGAGTCCTAAGGAACCAATCCATGTAGACACAGTCTTCGAAGTTAGGGGCTCGACATAGGCTCTTTATTCTCCCCCATCCCTGAACACGTTCGGATAGGTGGGTCATAGATGATTTACGGAAAGAGGTCAAGAGCTTGGTACCAGTGTCGTAACGAAGGGGAAGCTGGAAATAAGAAAAAAATTCCTGGGCCAGAGTCACAAAGGTGGTATGAGAGGAAGGGGCCTGATCAACATACCACTTAGAAGCTTCACCTCTAAGCATTCGTTGGAACAACCAAAGACGAACAGAGTCATCGGTAATGGAATTAGACGAACACCACATGTGGACAGATCGAATATGATTTGAAGGATATTCTCCAGCAGGACCTTCAAACTTTGGGATATCTGAAGGGAGGTTTGTTGGCATAGCAGGCCAGCTAGCGTCATGGTGTATAGGGTCATTTATCAACTAGTAAAAGTCGGGGAGGCTGAGGCCTGCCATGAAAGGGAGCAAGGGTGCAGAAGGGGTAGTGTCCGTTGCGGTTCCACTAGTGGTATTCTTGTTGGGAGCGATGGGGTTACCACCAGTATTAGGTCCTACACTAGACATGGTGAAGGTGATAGGGGGAGAACCAAAAGCAGAATGAGAAGGAGAACCTAAAGGACCAGAAGAAGAGTCAGAGTGCAGACTCAGTTGAGGACTAACTTGAATCCTATGTGGAGGAGTAAGTATCCCTACCGAAAACTAAGGATGAAGGCCAAGGATTCTCTGGGATGAACGCCTTGGTGGTGCAATGGTGACAACAAAAAAACGACGCAAAGGAAAAGGAGGCTGACAAGGGAAATGAGGTGCAGGATCAAATGATTACAATGTCGACACAGGGGCAGAGAGGTGCAAGATCAATTGATTTCAATGTTTTAGAGTCTTTTCTTTGTGGTGTTTACCAAGCCCTTTTTCACTTAGTGTGTGTGTGTAAAAGTGTGTAAATTTTAATTTTTAAACCCAAACGTTTGTAGAGAAAAAGAAAAAGTGTGTTGTATAGCTATAAATAAACCTGCAAATTTCAGTATATAAGCCTGCATAAACATAAAATAAACAACTGATAATGCACTAATATAAACCCAAGGGGGCGAGTCTCTCTACAAATATTCTATAGGTGAGTAAAAAAAATTAATCTAAACACACTAAAATAGCCAATAGATTTAAGGTTAGAAGGGACAGGGATCTAAAGGAAAAAATATGCTGGAAAGTGGTGTAGAAAAACATCAACAAATCAGAGGAATAATTGTTGTAGAAGAATTGGCAAAAGGATATCTCCTGAAGGCAAACGGAGTGAACCCTAGAGGAAAACCCAAAACCCAAACAAAGATAGATGAGGTGATTTGGATGGATAAAAAGCCAATCTGAAGTGGATCTGAAGATGAGGTATCAGATCTGAAAAAATGGCTGAGAACTCTGAAATTTCAAGCAATCTGCAATAGCAAACAATCTTCCACAAAAGGGTGGAGGGTACTAAATCCATAGGGGGCTCGATTCCCACTTATTTGAGTGAAACAAAACAAGTACAAGTCCAAAACAGGTGGAGATAGAGGTCATACATCCCTAAATAGAGGCTCAAACAAACCCAGAAAACTTTTAGAAAAATCCCTGTAGAAAGTCCAGGTCACAGTTTCTGACATTTTTTCAGTAGAGGTCACACTTTTTAGGCTGTAAAGTACACCGTGGAGGTCCAGGTCATAGCTTTTGGGCTGAAAAGTGTGACTTGCACTTCTAGCACTCTCGGTAGAAAATTTCAGAAAAATTTGTCGTCTTAGCTGCAACTGATGTCTATCACCTACGCAATGGGTCCGAAAACACACAGAAGTTATAATTTGTAATATTCCCAGCATAGCTCATGGCGAAGTGGAATATTAATTTTTTTCAATAAACTCAAATGCATGAATAAGTGAGCTAGGAGGCTCATAAGACCACTCTAGCATGAATAAAAACCCCTCACAATGCAGAAAGGGGCCATTCAATAACTAGCTCAAGCATCCACATGTGTGAACAAGGTTAAGTTGACCAAGTCAACTCAAATTGTCTTTACAAGAATGGATCCATGAATAAGGCAGCTCAATGTGAATGTAGGCAAATTCAACAAAACAATTTGAAAACTCCTTAAATGTGAAAAGGGGCAAGGCAAAGAGACTCAATCAAGGAAGATTCTTAGAATATGCATTTAGTCACATTCAATACATAAAACCACGCAGCACCTAGTTTCTCTCCACTTAATGGGACATCGTAACCCTAGAGGAGGGAAGCTTGGCAAGGAAGCAAACCCTAGTGGAGTGGGACCCTTGGAGGAGAAGCACATTTTCTATATAATGAAGGGAGGAAAAACCATTTGGGATTATATTAGATATTTTATTTTCATATGGTATTTTCATACCTCTAGCATTCTTGGTTGTTTAGCAAAGTTGCTACACTGTTTGGTGCAAAGGGTTTTCTCATGGGGGAATGCCCTGTTTTTTCTTGGAGATATTGTAGCAATAGATATAAGGGAATATTATGATATGTAATTTCCACTTTTAGGTGTTGGGACAAGCACTTTTACTTCCTATATATGAAGCCCCTTGAAGGAACTGTGTTATTTTTATAGAGGTGCAGTCGAAGGGGTTAAAACCCCATTGTTTTGAGCTAGTTTCCCAAAGCGGAGCTCAATATTTCTTCTGGGAGCTGATAAAAAGAGATTCTACAGCCATTTTTATGTTTATTAAGCCATTTTATGCAAATCTACAGCCCTACAGTGTTATTCTAGTATTAGATCTGTAGCTTCTCTTTTACATATTGTTTTCTGTGGATAAACCCTTGCCGGGTGATCATAAAATTGTGTAAAAGGGATTGGATCTCTGTCTTTATTATTAATTGAGAATTATAATATAAATATTAGTCATTATCTCTTATTTTTCTAAGTATTTACTTCAATATACTACGCAGTGTCTTATGCAGCAGCATTCCGGCATTTTATACTTTTGGGTTTTTGTCCATTTTCAGCTATTTGAGCATGGGAGGTCTGTTTAACCTTACTGTTGGAATTTTTTTCCAAATTAATCTTGCATTCAGCTCCTATATTGTCTAATATAAGGGAAGAAACCGTTATTTCATACTTATGTAACTCAATACTCATAAAAACAGTGTTTCTGGGTCACTAGTGGTGCTTTTCCCCACTTGGTAGTCTTTCTGAAGTGATGCTTGTTGTAATTTTTGTCAAATGATGATATATGCCTCTAATATAGACATTTATATTATTATTTTATGATTCCCCATGATTTTCTGAAGTAATAATGCAATTTCTAAACTAGGGCTTCCATTTTACTATAACCTTCCTCTTTCAGCAGTTTTCAACTAGTCTAGTTTGTGGGAGATCCGTTTAAGGTCTCTAAACTTATTTTATTTTTCTAAAAATATATAAATTATTCCCATACATCCCATATAAGAGGATTCAAGTGTTACTCTACGTTTCTGTTTCATAATTTTTCTTATACAACATTTCCCTTGAGCAGCTTGTCAATAGTCCTCAAAAGGGAAATATTAGCCTTCGACATAGTTCTATAGACAGAGTCTATCAGTGGTCTAGCTAGCCTCTAAATCTCACACTTCCTTGATAAGGTGACATGTCCAGTAAATTCCCCTATAGTCAATCTCTGGAATATATCCAATTTTTGATTGGTAATGTTTTTGAGAAAAGGATTCTCATTTTCCGGATTCATGAGTAGTTCTTGATTTGGAACATTACAGTGGTATCAGAGCATGATCTTTGGCCCAGCCTATCAGATAAAGCTATCATAGAAATGCTGAGGAGAAGAAGCAAGTAGAAAGCAGAAAGTATGGAGAGGATGAGATTACTCTCATCAATACTCAGATCCAAGAAGAGCCTCTCAAAGGGGGTTCAACAGTTGGGGGCAGAAAGATGTAGTGAGACTCCAAGAGGGTTTCAAGGAGAAGAGGGCTGCAGTGAAACCTTTATGAGGTTTCAAGAAAAAGAATCATGCATTGGAATCCCTCCTTCAAGAGAAGACCAAGATCTAAGGTCTCCTAATGAGGATGAGGCATTTTCCATATCTGAAGAAAGGACTTGGGTTGAAAACTCAGTCATAACAGAGGCACCTATAGCATCTCAAGAAGAAGAAGTGGTGAGGAAATTTGCACCAAGGAGACAAGCTCTTGCACCTTTGCAAGGAGTTTCAGAGAATCTCACATATAGATATTGTGGCACAATCCATGTGTATTATGTGCCATCATTATCAAATGGTGAGATCTGGAATATTACAGAGTTTCATAGGGTAAGCAATATCTACCCCTCTTTATTTCCGAAGAATGATGCACAAGGAAGGTAGGAAGATCCATGCACATCAGTTCATCCATCTCTCTATTATGATCTATGCCTTGTTGCTTCCTTATTTGAAAGAATAACATTTGGGCGATTCTCTGATGTAAGAAAAAACAAAGTGTTCTCTCAACATGATACAATGAAGACACCAAAGGTCAGAGGAGACCCTGTCACAACACTGGAGGTTATGGGTAAGAAGCATATTTATGAAAATAACATTTTATTTTATGATTTCATGTGCTCTCTTACCTTATATGTGCAGGCCATAACTCCCAAAGGGAGTGTTCTACCTTATAAGCTTCATGGCCAACTATGGGCCAAGATTGTTTTCAAGTATGGCCACCTCTTTGATGAGTTGAGGGAGGTGATGCACTATGATGGGTGCTTCCCTAAAGCCCAAAATATACATTTCACCTTCAGCCATGGTGAAGTGACAAGAGCAGCAAGTAAGTGGCATGCAAAACACTTACCATATCCTGATATGAAGCAGGGAGAAGGAAACCTATGCTGGTTTCTATTGGGTGAGTGTGGGTACTCACTAGAATTTCTGATTCTCATGAATCATGCCTCATATTCCAAGAGAAGGTTGCATAATGGGAAGGTATGGTTGTTATGGAAGTCACAAGGAGGGTTTGGACATTATATGCCGAATCTTATGTCCAAATATTTACCCATGTTTGAGGTATGTCTCATGAATTCACATGTATTTTGGGTTGAGATGTATTTCAAGTATGTATCTTGGTTTGGGAGGAGGAACAACTCCCACATGGTGTGGAATGGGAGAGCTAGATTGCACTATGTTGATGGAGCACCCCACGTGGCCATCATTACATCATTGCTCCATGATCCACACATTGATAATGTAAGGAAGCAACAAGAGCCCTTGTTGCTATGGTTACTTTTGGGAGAGTATAGGCTGAAAACTCTCCATACTCAACACAACATTCCAAGAGGAATGCATGGCCCATCCAAAGTGCAAGAAGGATACCTTTCAGCAATGATGGAAGGGAGGGATATCCTCTCACATAGCAGCACAAGGGTGAATGGTTTTGGCATGTGGAATGTCAAGGGGAAGAGTCATGGAGTGACAAGAGCATTGCTACTTAAGCCTACAGCGTTGTCCTCTAAGAGCAAGTTTCTGATGATGGATTATTTCCAAAGAAGTGTGCATCCATTCATCTCGCATAAATTTATGAGGAGATTGTTATGGGAGGGCTCACTCATGGATCACATCTTCGTCGCACACATGAGGCATGGTAAGAAATACATCTATGTGCTTATTTATTATTCTATTAAGAATTTGTATCTTCTCTCCAATTGTAAGCAATGCATTGCTCTGCAAGAGAGAAAGATTATTCATGGGTGTTATGGTCACTTTAGGGCCACATTTTTTAATGATTATAACCCATCTCTACATGACTTGGAGCAAGTGATTTGTTGTTTTGATTGTATACAACTGATATATATTGTTGCTCATTACTTTCTAGTACATGATTTGACATGCATAGCTAAAAAATCTTTGGGAGGCAACTTGCCACTTGATGTTCTAAATCAGCAGTTGGGAAAACTGCGTTATACCGACCATGGAGGCCATATTTATTATCTTCACTTGCACATAAAATTTGGAAAATTTCTGATTTGGATGACATATGGTGGTGATGTGCCATTCACTTTGAATGGAATGATTTGGGCCAGCAGGATCCATGACTTTGGAGGAAGGATATTTGGAGATCCAACCTTTGTTTTGCCATCAAAGGGCACCCTTATTTCAGCCCAAAATTAGTATGTGCTCTACTCTTGCCATGAGTGGAAAGGGAGACAGTGTGGGGTAGGCTATTTTTCCTATAACGTTCAGCCATTCAGCCCACCTTATTTGCAGGAGCTTAAGGTGGAGGAGATTTACCATGAGTCGCCATCTTGGGAGGCAAAACAATTTTCTTGGATGATAGCATAGAGAGGGGAGTCTTTCTGTGATGATGAAGTGCTCCCTAATGGAGGCCATGGATTAGTAATAATGTTTCCATATCAGCCTTCCATTCTTCCAGGATGAAATCCCTTGGGCTTATTCACCACAAGCCAACACTTTTGCAGAAAATCTGAAGCAAAGGAGGAGACTATGGATAAGGAGGCCACAAGAAGGAAGGAAATTTTTGCAGCACCCTTGCAGTTACTTGAGCACAAGCAAAATTTGGGAGGGGGAGACTGTAATATTCCCAAATTAGCTCATAGCTAAGTGGAATATTAATTTTTCTCAATGAACTCAAATGCATGAATAAGTGAGCTAGGAGGCTCATAAGACCACTCTAGCATGAATAAAAACCCCTCACAATGCAAAAAAGGGCCATGAAATAACTAGCTCAAGCATCCACATGTGTGAAAAAGGTTAATTCAACCAAGTCAACTTAACTTGTCTTTAAAAGAGTGGATCCATGAATAAGGAAGCTCAATGTGAATGGAGGAAAATTCATCAAAAAAATTTGAAAACTCCTTCAATGTGAAAAGGGGCAAGGCAAAGAGACTCAATCAAGAAATATTCTTAGAAGATGCATTCAGTCACATTGACTACATCAAACCACGTAGCACCTAGTTTCTCTCCACTTAATGGGACAGCGTAACCCTAGAGGAGGGAAGCTTGGCAAGGAAGAAAACCCTAGTGGAGTGGGACCCTTGGAGGAGAAGTAAATTTTCTATATGATGACGGGAGGAAAAACCATTTGGGATTAGATTATATATTTTATTTTCATATTTTATTTTCAGACCTCCGGCATTCTTGGTTGTTTAGCTAAGTTTCTACATTGTTTGGTGCAAAGGGTTTTCTCATGCGGGAATGCCCTGCTTTTTCTTAGAGATCTTCTAGCAAGAGATCTAAGGGAAGATTATGATCTGTAATTTACACTTTTAGGTGTTGGGCCAAGCACTTTTGCTTCATATCTATGCATCCCCTTGAAGGAACTGCATTATTTTTACAGAGGTGCAGTGGAAAGGGTTAAAACCCCATTGTTTTGAGTTAGTTTCAGAAAGGGGAGCTCAATATTTCTTCTGGGAGCTGATAAAAAGAGATTCTACAGAAATTTTCATGTGTATTCAGCAATTTTATGTAGAGCTACAACCCTACAGCATTATTTCAATATTAGATCTGCAACTTCTCTTTTACATATTTTTTTGTGTGGATAAACCCTTGTCGGGTGATCATAAAATTGTGTAAAAGGGACTGGATCACTAAATTTATTCTTCAATGAGCATTATAATATAAATATCATTCATTATCTATTATTTTTCTGAGTATTTACTTCAATATATTGCGTAGTGTCTTACGCAGCAGCATTCCGGCATTTTACAGTTCAGGGTTTTTGTCCATTTTCAACTATTTGAGTATGGGAGGCCTATTTAACCTTGTTGTTGGCCTTTTTTTCTGAAAAAATCTTGTATGAAGCTCCTATATGGTCTAATATAAGGGAAAAAACCATTATTTCATACAACCGTAACTCAATACTCAGAAAAACAGTATTTTTGGGTCACTAGTGGTGCTTTTCCCCACTTGGTAGTCTTTCTGAAGTGATGTTTGTTGTAATATTTGTGAAATTATGAGCTATGCCTCTGATATAACCACTAATATGATGATTTTCTTATTCCCCATAATTTTCTGAAGCAATAATGCAATTTCTGAACTAGGGTTTCCATTTTGCTGCAACCTTCCTCTTTCAGCAGTTTTTAGCTAGTCTAGTTTGTGGGAGATCTTTTTAAGGTCTCTAAAATTTTTTTTTCTTGCTGAAAATATATACATGAGTCCCATACATCCCATATAAAAGGATTCAAGTGTTACTCTGCATTTCTATTTCATAATTTTTCTTATACAACGTTTCCCTTGAGCACCTTGTCAATAGTCCTAAAAACGGAAATATTAGCCTTCGACATAGTTCTATAGACAGAGTCTGTCAGTGGGCAAGATAGAATCTAGATCTCACACTTCCTTTAGAAGGTGACATGTCCAGTAAATTCCCCTGCAGTCAATCTCTGGAATAGATCCAGTTGTTGATTGGTAATGTTTTCGAAAAAAGGATTCTCATTTGCCGGATTCATGAGCAGTTCCTGATTTGGAACATTACAAATTTTTTATCATTTTAGGGTTTTATGGGTTAAAAACAACATCAAGAAAAGCCAAAACAAGGGGCTAAAGAGAAATCCTAGTGTTTGAAGCAGCTAGATATGCAAGGATCAGAAAAACGACAGTTGTCGTAATTGTAAACCTAGTGGAGTCGCCAGTTTTTAGTATCAATATTGATTCGAAGTGTACAAAAAAGGACCACTTTAGCTAAAAAATCCCTAATAGAAAAAATTACTGCTAATATCTTCATATCTACAATTAAGTGATCAAGACAAATGCTGCAAAAATCTAGATCTATGCATTAGAAGACATTAAACAGTAGAAAAAACAAAATTTAATCCATAGATCCAATAGAGAAGACAAGAATATATCCAATGAATTTTTTATTAATGGCACCTGGGATGAAAACACAAGAGGGTGTTCCATGTTCTCCTCAATGGGATTGGTTCTTGTAAGTGCTCAACACTTCAGATTTAGAATTCCTCTCTATTGATGGTGTAGAAAACCCAGACAAAAATGGAAAAATATGGCTATGATGGTGGATCAATAGCGAGACCAAGAGTTGAGATCCAGAGTGATCTTTAGGCAACAAAAGGTCACAAATGAATGGGGAAACCCTTCTATTTATAAAAAATATTTAGTTAGTCTAGAGATTGGTGCATAATTAAAATATTATTAACCAAATCTAGATCCAACTTTTATGGAATATTTTATTATATTTGTTGGAGGGAAAAGGAATTTGAATCGAATCTAATCCCCTTATTTGTAAATAATAAATAAATAAATGGTTTATTTATCATTTTAAGGATGTGATTAAGTAATAATAAATAAATAAATGATTTATTTACCATTTTAAGGATATGGTTGAGTAATAATCAAACAAATAATGATTTATTTAATTATTTAAGGGTGAATTAGTCATATTTAACAAAGAATATTATTCAAATAAGATTTAAACAATTATTATTTAGAAAATAATAAGATAAATAATGATTTATCTAATTAATTTTGTTGTTTTGGGTTAAATATAACCAGAAATATTAGTTAAAATACTCTTTAACTAATTATTCCTTGAGGAAAATCAAACAAATGTATATTTATTTAATATTTCCTGATGGGGATAATAAAGGTGATTTACTAAGTTATTTTCGTAGTGAAATAAATTTTACCTGGAGTAAAATTGGTCTTACATGGTGTACTTGGGTCCATCTAATGATAATAGGTTAGATGACCAACAAATGGTGTAACAAACATATTTATAAAATTCCATGTGCAAGAAAATTAAATGTACTTATGAAAAAAACGAGGAGATTAAGAACCTATCTAATTACTAATTGTGAGAAACAAAATGACAACAAAAAGGTGACTTCAATTTATAGTGAAAAATACTTATTGCATAAAGGAAACTATTTTTTGGTTCTTATCATCATAAGATGCACAAGAAAGATTCAATACGAAGCTCACTTATAAAATTTTGAGGACATTTCCTTCTCCATAAATAATATTTGTATAAAATAAAGCTATACTAAGTGAATATAAAAGAAATATAGAAAGGAAGGGGCTTGAGAACTTATAATAGGCCCTACCTCAAGGAGACTTGGGTCCTTGAATCAAAATCATAATAAGAAAAAAACAATTCTTTTTATTGACCTTAAAAGTGTTCAAACATGTAATATAACAACTACAATAATAGTGATGAGTGTCCTCTAAAAATCACAATATTTCCTCTAGAATTTGAATCCCTACGAAGCTACTAGGCTCTCTTATCTACTAAAAGAGAGTGTGAGTGGAACCCTCCTTGAAGGGGAGACCTCTTCCCTCTAAAAGAGTTAAAAAATGGATCTAGCCCATTAGTGTACACATAGCCACAGAGAGATATATATGTTCAAATATAGCCGAGTTGTAATTAGCCTGTAACAAAGAACAAGCCTCCTTGATGCTCTCGGGTTGGTCTCCAATGTGATCTGCACAATAAATATTTAATGTCCTACACATTTAATGCATTACAACACATGATATAGTAAATATATCCTAAATATCCTATGAAAATATTATAATTTGAAAAATAAATTATCAAATATAGAAGGAGAGGTTTACTATTCAATTTTTCAACAAGAAATATTGAAAATGGAAACAAGAAGAGGCTTCTAATTTAATCTTCCCTTAATTAAATTAAAAATAAAAATTAGTTCCACATCACATGACAACTTGTATGAGTTAAATAAGTTAGGTATATTTAGTTAATTCAATTAATTCGAGTTCAGGGTCAAATTGGAGGCATGTAGATCATTGACTCCATTTCAGGAGCCCTGGTTGATTTTATTTTGAGTTATGATTAATTAACATAATTTATTTGAGCTAAAATTAGTTTAACTAGTTATAACTGACCGAGGAACTATTGAGAGGTCAAGTGAATTAAATTTCATTTAATTCACATGCACTGATTAATCATATAATTGATAATTAAGTAAAAATGGAGCATGCATGTCAGTTCTTAGAGATACCAAGTTGAGATTGGAGTTAAAGGGAGGGGTACTATTAGTTACATAATTAGAACAAATGGTGCATGGATTCAAAGGAATATCCTTGATGTACTTCACATGTATTATTGGGGAATGTACTCGTTAAACAAGGGCATAATTCCTCGTTGAACTTCGCAAGGAAGAAGGAGCTTGGAAGGCTAGGAAATTTGTCAGAGCCATCCTAGGAAGCAATGAGACAGATTGAGATAGTGCATTGGTTTCTCACCTCAGAGAAAATTATTGTATTTTTCTTATATTTTTTGACTTATGCAATATATAGGTAGTGGGGTTTTTATTTTAGTCTTTCCCCAAATAAATATTTGTGTTGTGAAATTGAAATTCTTTCTCTTTCTTTCCATGTGATTGTGTGATTGTAATTTGTTTCCAGAATTTGTAGAGTAAATTCAAGTATTTTGTTTTAGAATATTACAAATATGAGTTTGAATCTACATGGATTTCCTACATGGTATCATAGTAGGAATCACTATATAAAAGAATAATATGAGGTTGTTTTAAGATGACGAATCAGATTTGGATATATACTCTTCAGGACCAAAAAGAGAATTAGGATGTATTTATGTGGTTTGACACTTGAATATTCCCTTGATGGTAGTTAAAAATACATAGCTTGGAAGGACAAGATGGATGTAGTGTTGGAAGACAATCAGCTCAAGAAATTCATAAATCATGACATCTCGAAGCCTTCAACATTTGTGGCTAAAGACATAGCATAGTGGTAGAGGTGTATAGCAAGAGAGAGGAGGATCATCCTAGAGGGTGTGAGAGACCACATATTATTGAAACTACGTGGTAAAGAGACTCCCATTGTTATGTGAATACTCTCCATGAGCTATTTGGTAATAAAAATGAATCCAAGAAACTTGAACTAATGAAGAAATTGAGGATTGAAGTAAATGTGTATGAGGTAGTCTTCATATATAGGAGGGCATACCTCAAGTGTCTTCAGTCATGTAAAATAAAGAAATTTTGTTTCAAGGTAAAGAGAATATACACATTAGAGTAAGATGTTTTCATGTCATTGAAGAGCAAGGTAGGGATTAGATATGTTGTGCTTGACAGGGAGAATGATTTGGCACTCAAGAGGGAGCTCATCCAGTTGACAGTTGGGATGACCATGAGGATGATGATCACATTCATTAGGAGGAACGTTTGAGCCAAGTGTGTAGGAGTACATGTAGCAATACCTCTAGGAGAGAGGTGGGGTGATGTGAAGCAAAAGTCCCATGGGTGTAGAAATTTGGGCAAGGCCCATTGAGATGTCTTGTCTCGTGAATCATTACCTTGCTATGCGAGCCCACAATATACCTTAGCAAGATGGATAAGTGGCAATTGATGTAGTCATATTTCAAAGTGATAGATGAATATATTAGCACCAGTCAGATACTGGGAAGTGCAGAGAAGAGTTGGCAGCATAATAGATGGCACAGTGTAGAGTAAACAACAACACAGAGCTTTCAGTAGACAGTGTAGTAGCTAGTAGCATTTAGATACTTTTGTGACACATGCATTATACTGATCATATTTGATTAAAGTTGGATGTTTTTTTATTTTTAGAAGTTGCAGTAGAAACAAAACTATGGATAAGTGTTGCATGCAAAACATTCCAAAGGTATGAGATTGGGATAAAGTGGAATTCATTTCTTGGTGAGAGGGATTGTTGAAATTTTCAACAAGAAATATTCAAAATCACAACAAGAAGAGGCTTATAATTTATTTTTCCCTCAATTAAATTTGAATCAAATTGTAATTCCACATCACATGACAACTTGTAAAAGTTAACCATGTGAGGAAGAATTAGTTATTTCAGATAATTCGCTTATAAGGGAAAATTAGAGGCATGTAGAGCATCTCCAACTTTTTAGGGGTCATGATTGAGTTTAATTTAAATTGTAATTAATTAAATTAATTTGTTTGAGTAAAAATAAGTTTAAGTAGTTCTAACTGATGTAGGAACTAGTGAGAGGCCAAGTAAACTAAATTAGATTTAATCCACATTCAATGATGAATAAGATAGCTGATAATTCAATAGAAATAACTCATGCATGTCGTTTATGAGAAATACCCAGTTGAGATTGGAGTTTAAGGGAAGTGTACTATCAGTTTTATAATTATAAAATTATACAAATGATGCCTGGAGTCAACTGAACAAACTTCATGTATTGCAAATGTATTATTAGTGAATTTACTCAATAAATAGGGGCCTAATTCCTCGTTGAATTACAAAAGGAAGAAGGAGCTTGGAAGGCTAAGAAATTCGCTAAGTATTGGTCAGAGTCATCTTAGGAAGAAGTGAGACAAATAGAGATAGTGTAGAGGTTTCTCATTGTTAGGGTCCTATAATAATAGGATACATAATTTTGAATTGACTATGTTTTAGTCTTGTAATATTGTACATACTTTTCTTTCTAGAAATTTTTTTCCCATATTTAAAAAATGTAACAAGGGTAAGTCCTAAATGAAAAATCGAAGGACTAAAAGAAAGCGATCAAAAAAGAATATAAAGTATGAACCCCCACCAAAAAGAGATAAAAATAGATCATGGAAGTGATGAAAATTCAAATGCCACTACTTTTACTTTACTTTACAAAATAAAAATTGTGTGCATCTTTTCAAAAATGCCACAATAGATGAGGATCAAATAGTTTAATCTTGATTCATTCATGCTTTAAATTTCATGTTGATAGTTATATAATAAAGGTCTAGCCAAACCATTTAATCTTGGTAGATCAATAGTTAGGCAGAGAATTAAAAATGAGCTCATCAGTTTAATCTGAGCCATTGGAATTCATAAGGCTTGAATGAGATAGTTTGCTTAAAAAAGAAAAATAAAAGGGTCAGCAAGCTCAAATGCACCCAATAAATGAAGAAAAAATGTTAGGGTAAATGATGGGTAGGTAGATTACTTTCACAAGTAACGGAGAGCAATTGGTCATTTCATATCACTAATATCCCTCAAAATCCCCTTCCCCTTTTTAAAAAACCTAATGCCACTCCCAAAAGGAATTTACTCTTGTAAAAATATCCCTTCCCCTGCATTTTAACTTTTTCCCTTATTTCACTTATTTTCCCTTAATAAAACCCATTTTCCCTAGATTAAAATCCATTTTCATTTAAAAAAGAAAAATCCTTTACTAACTTCCCCTTTCATTCAAAACACCCCAATACCCACTTATCCAAAGCTTTTGTTTAAATATATCAGGCCCCACTATGAAATCCCTTCCCAGTATCATTTTTTACATCCCCTATTATTTTAACTTATCCCTTTGTTATATTAATTCCCCATTATAATATAAACTCGTGTCCCACTTTACATAAACCCATCACATGTATTAAACTTGATCCCATATATCATTATCATATAGTTTATATTATAAACTCTCACATATATCACACTGCATCATTCATTACCAAGCCTCACCTATCAAAACATCCCTCCTATTTGCCCATTTGTTGGATTATCATTTATCAGATCCTCTGGCCAATAGCTACTTTCACATCCCTGACTACCCAAAATTTAAAACTGCTGGAGGGTTGTGAAATGAGTGGTTTTGTAGCCTCGCTCCCTTTCTACATGGCAACCCCATGTTCTATCGTACTCTCTATTTTGAAACGGCCTTACCGCTTTTTACCATGCGAAAACCACTCATCCTCTTTTCGCCCTGTATGAATGATACCACCCAAATTTGAAAGTTTGACCTTGCACCCATTTGATTAATAAATGTTGGTTAAAACAATAAAGACCTCCCTAAAATCCTTTTTCACCATTTCTGTTAAAACACTGCGATAAAAGAGCTTCTCTCAACCCATTCTTAAGCCAAAAAGCTCTGCTGACCCATTTTCAAGAGATTTCACACCAGAATTCAACCATTTACTACCAGGAGATAGTGTCAACTTTGCATAAAATCTTTATAAAGACCATTGAAGCCTATTTCTCTTCTAGAAAGCCTAAATTTCTTCCAGGACCTTCTCTTCAAACATAAATTACCCCTTCCAAGTATTCCTAAGTGCTTAGGCATGTACTTGAGCAAGAAAGTAATATTTTAATCAAGTGAACCAGTTTAAAAGATTTTCGGAACAAAAGAAAGACATTGTTGCCTCCAAAAACCTTTTTGCAGACCATAATCATCGTTTCACAGTATTCCTAAGGGACTAAGCCTATTTCTTAAGCCAAAGAGTAATAAATTGAATAAGACAAGAAAAAATATGGCTTCCCAAGGCATTTTGATAGTCAATCCCCTATAATATCATTTTTTTGATGTTGGTCATACCCCCCTTGCAGATAAATATTTCAAAATTAGTGACATAGTCACTGATTTCAATCTCCTGTACATCCACTATTGGAGCCATGATAAATCCAAGGACCATTCTGATCATATCTTCCTTTGGGAATCAAATTTACCCAAGTACATCCTCCCACAGACATTCCAATTTCCTGAAATCATCAAACTTTTTCAAGCTAATTATGTGGCCAATGAAAGAGCCCTAGTAACCCACAACAAGGAAATTTTGTTCACCATTACTGCTGAATCCATAAAACAAATGCTTCAAATTCAACTGAAGCCTGATGAAGCCCCTCCATCAATTGAAATCCTCACTAAGTTATATCTAAAGCTTGAATTTCCAAAGAGGTTTCATATCTTCCAAACCTTGTTACCTTCATCATTTGAAACCCCAAAGAGAAACCCTCCTTATTCAGCCTCAATTTTCTCAGAAAGAAAAAGACGGATTTTTACAATGTTGTCTTGCATTCTAGGGTATTTTACAGATGAGTATGTAGATGCTTTAGTCTTAGGTTTTCTATCTATTTTCTACCTAGGACAACCTCCAACTTTCAAATTTAACATTCCTCAGTACCTTTCAGATGCCATCCATGAGAAATTAGTTAAATTACATGAAGAAGGCGTGTTTAAATATTCATTAGTATTGTTTCATTTATTCTTGTACTTCCAATCTTAAAGGTTTGATGTAAGCCTTAAAAAACTACACACTAAGGGTAATCCATAATTAGGTGTCTTCTGGACTTCCTTAATCAGGAAATATTCCATAGATTTTACCTACAAAAACTTCATTGATTCATTTATTCATCCAATTTTCAATATGCTAAGCAGTAGTAGTGAACTAAGAGTCAGTGATGAGATAAAAAAGGACTTACAATTGTCTGAACATAATATAACAGTAGACTGGTATTTATACCAAAATCACACTAAAACTAGGGTCTATGGATGTCAACTCACTCCATATAAGCTGCCCAAATAACTCCTAATAAGGTTATTTTCACTTGAATATATCAGGAAAATCCTAAACTCTGATGGAGAAAATTTCCTATCACCTAAGAAGAAAACAAAATTTAAAATCAAAACCAGATTGTTCCTTTCATCTGCAATAATAGATGTGCTGGTCAACAATGAGAAAAATGTCTACAAGAATTCAAGTTCAGTAAAAGTTTCAAGTGGCAGTATGATCCTCTAGGAGTTATCAACAAGTTAAGAATCAAGTTTAAATTAACTCCTTTTATTCATGAATCAAAGAAAAATATTGAGAAGTGCTCCAAGCAGACAGAGTGGTTAGAGAATACTTTGAAAGAGGCAAAGAGACAAGGTGATACTAGTTCCATCTTGCAAAATTCAACCCCGCAAGATAGGAATTCCAAGAGAACTAGAGAAGAAGGATCATATTCAACTCAAACCACTACAGAAACCAAATTAAAATTAATGTATAGGAAGAATCCCATGCTAAATCATGTAAATGGACAATTTGAGACAATTGAGATCATTGATACAGACACAATGGTTAAAGAAAATACACCTCCAGTAATTTCAGAGGAAACTCACTAGCCTTCAACATCTAATACTCAAATCATTCGGAAGCATCATAGTGTTGATGTGTCTTCATCAAGTAAACCAGCAGACAAAGAACATGATATGATGGAAAAGTATAGGGAAACCAAACTCAGGAATGAAGCATTACAAATAGTTATTTATGCACAATATTGGAAGCAGACACCTAGTGACCAGAGTAGGTTGCTTTTAGCCTTTGACTATAAAACCGGGAAGATGCAGGTGACCTTATTGTAACCAATAGTGAAGAATAAAAAATCATCAGCTGACAATAAGAAAACAACATATTAAGTTCAAGCCCAATATCAACATCAAATAGACTAAACTGAATTCCATAAGGAAGTTAGAGAAATAATTTATTCTACTATGACTGATAAAGCTATGAGTGTCCAGAAACTTCAAAATTATCTAGAGACCATCAGAGGACAGTTAAAGCTAGAGAAGGCATCTTCAAAATCCAAGGAAAACATAATCAAATCACTTGAAGAAGTGGTCATATAGGTAGGATATGATTCACAAAACATCAAAGTTGTAGAAAAACTAGTCAAAAAAAAGAATGCAAACATTGTTGCATTGAAAAAAAAACTAAAATTTCCTTCTACGGAACATCCACATGCTAAATAAGTTTTGGAGAATGAAGGCCAAAAAGATGAAATGATGAATCCCATCATTTAGTTGACATCACAATTGAAAGAGATGGAGAATTATATGGATAAGTTGGTGCAAGGGAAAAGGGTCATCATGGAAGCAATCCATGTCACTATCATTCCCACAATCACTACAACAGTTCCATCTACTTCAACACCTCCAATGGCAACAACACTTCCAGTAGCTACAACAGTTCCAACTACATCATCAATAGATTCAACAACAACAGCTCATCCTAGTGATGAAGTAGGTAAATTGATCAAAGCCATGTAGGATATGTCCATCCAAACAAATGAAATAAATAGAATTGAAGAATAGATAAAAATTCTAGAGGATGAGAAAAATATAGTACAAATCATGCATAAGAATGAAATGCAGAAGTCAAACAGATTGACTGAAAAAGTAAAGAAGTTAGAAAAAGTGTTGATATTGAAAGAACCACTTGCCGAAGAAAAACAACAGTTATGGGACAATATCATTAACTATGTTAATGATATTTGGCCATCCATCCAATTCATATTTGAGCAAAAGGATTTGATCAAGGCAACAAGTGAAACCATTCAGAAAGTCAAAGAGGAACTTGGGAAAAAGCTAGAAGAGGCCATTGAGATCATAAAGTTTATTAATTCCAAGAAAAAACAGGAATTGGAAGAAATTGGCATAAGTGACAGGACTGAAACAATCCTAGAAGTCAGAAACGTTGTTTCCAAGAAGAGATTGATGGTACAACTTGAAGACAAGTGTCAAAACATGGAGCTTTAAATAACAAGATTCATGGTTAAATTTGATGTTTTGAGGCAGAAAGTACTGCCAAATCCTTTGGTTATCAATGACAGATTGATGAAACATGAAGACTATGACAAGAAAATCAGAGAAGTGGCCAAAGAACAGTCTAAAAATTCCTCCATGAAAGGAATTCATATAGGAAAAATACTATATCATAGTTTTGAAAATCTCTTTTACCTCCAACATGAGGTAAAACACCTCTCTATCAACAAGCCTACATTTGCAAAATATACAGAGGCTGATGAAATCTACAGAAGAATGGTAAAAATGAAATTACTAGATGCAAAGGCTTGGGAGAAACTAAATGATTTACTTTGAAAGTGAAAAGTAAAAAAGGTAAAAGAGCAGTCTAGGTTAAAGATGAAAACAAAGCAGTCAAAGGTCACAGGTAAAAAGTAGTCAAGGTAAAAAAAGAGCAGGCAGTTTAAAGTGAAAACAATGGTAATAGATAAATATAATTCACAAAAGAGTATTAGAGAAGTTACCAAGTTTAAAGAGAAAGACAACGTGAAAGACACTCAACATGAAGAAGGTAGGTAGCGTAAAGCAACAACAAAAAGAGATAAAGTAGAAAAATATCAAACAAAGAAAACAACAAATCAATAAAAGAGGGACAACTTGCATTAGTTACATAGGTGTCTCTATCTTCTTGCATGAAGATATTTTGTATTCCTTCAATAATTCCTCAATCAGTTTTAGGATATTTTGTTTAGTTTTTTTAGAAATACTTTATAATTTGAAGTATTGAGTATGGATTCATGAACATTTCTATAGTTTTATTGATCTAAAACCTAAGGGTTTATTGTAACATTTTCAAGTCAACAGTCTGGACTGAGTAATAAAGGCATTGCATTAGAGGATTCATGTGTTGGACCACTTCACTGAAGTATCTTTATATTGTTCAAATTGTTATTTCCTTAAGTACTTCACATACATTCATGTTTTTCAATTTAAATGCTATAACAAGAATATTATTACAAAAATTTCTTAAGTACACTTTGTTCTGAACTATTATTCATTTTGATGTTTTATTCTGATGTCCATATTAGGGAATTCTTCATGGCTCAGTTTTGATTGACTTCTTTCACTTCCCTCATTATCCGGTTTGAGGAATCCTTAACTGCTCCTTGATTTTGATTAAAACCACTTTACCATGCAACCTTAAAGATCTGAATTTACTCAGCTACCTTGCCTTGTGAACACTTCATTTAGACCTTGATTCAATCTTGTTTTCTTGACACTTTGAATCCATAGCCCAATGGTAAATAGACCTACACCTATCCATATAAATCAATAAATTCCACCACCAAACCAAACCAAAATCAAAACCAAATCAATATTACATAACTAGCCTAAAATGAAATAAAAATAACAAATGTAAATCATAAAGAGAGAGCCCTCTCTAATCATTAGGAAGGCTAGATCCTTATCTCAAAATTAGGTTGATAGTTACCTCTAGTATTCTTCAAAACAAAACATAACAACCCTAGGAATTATTGAAGTGATAAGATACTAGCGACCATACTGGGGATATCAGTCCTTAGTTTAAAATAAACCTTAAAAGAAACATTTTTCCTTATATTTTCACCTTAAGTTTATTTTAGGGTTGTTATGATCTATCATTAAAAAAATAAAATTATGGCTTGCAATAGAATATATTATACCAGGTCTCATCCTAATCCATAGCCTGCTATAATAGTTGACGATCCTGGAAAAATTTTGAGAAAAAATAAAAAAGTAGAAAGTCTAGGAAGTACAAGTCAATTAATCAAAACTAATTCACTCCCCAAAGGATTGTCACGTATACAAGATATTGAATTTGATTTTTCATTTGAACACTCTTTTTGTAGAACCAAATTTGAAAGTTCCATCTATGATAGTGTAATAGTTCCTAATTTCATTCAATTTATTGAAGAAAAGAAGAAACATATTTAATTGATTTAGATCAACAAGCTCTAGAAACTTTTGATAAACTTGAAGCTTTGACTACAACTTTGATTAAGGATATTGATGAAGCCTATTTTCAACATTCTGTTGAATTAACTGATTTATTTCCTTAGACCCCTAAGCCTTCTACTATTTATTCAGAGTCTGTAAATTCATATTTATTTAGTATCACCTCATCTATTATTTCCACTACGCTTCATTCCACATAATCATTCATCCCCAAGCTTCCTCTTGAACCTAGAGTTTTATTTCCATCTCTAAACACTTCAAGTTCATCTTCTAGCACTACTACTAAATTTTCTAGCACTTCAACATCATTTCCAAGCACATATTCTAGTGTCCCAAGCTCATCTACAAATACTTCAACCTCATCACCAAAAACCACAAATTTACCTCCTAGCCAAGCTAGAATCTTAACCATGGCAACCAAATATGCTCCTTTGGTCTTACCAGCTCAATTACATCCCATGCCCCATGATTACCAAAGTAGTATCTTTCAATTTGATGGTACAAGTCAATATACTACAGAACAACATGTTAATAAGATGACTGATTACTTTTAATTGCATGAAATTGATGAATTTGGTGTTCAAATGAGACTGTTTGCCCAAAATTTAGCAAGAGATGTAGAGACATGGCTTAAAGCTTTACCTGCCAATCATATAGCTGATTTAGCTACTTTTCATCAATTATTTACTAATATATGGGAAAGAAAGAATAACCCCTTAAAAATATTGTTTGAATATGAAAACATTAGAAGAGCTCTTAATGAACTTGTTCAGGACTATTGTAGTAGGTTTAATAGTTTTTATAATGCTATTCCAGAAAATATCAAACCCCCACCAAATATAGCTTTAATCAAATTCCTATATGGTTTTAATATTGATATGTCACACTAATTAAGAGAAAGGAACCCTAAAACATTAGAGCAGACGCAAAGCAATGAAGTTAGTGTAGAAAAAAATTTGTTAGCTAAGAGAGCTAGGATGGGAAATGAAAGAAGAGTTACAATAAAGGATGAACGATCCACATTATATATTAAGATAGATATCTTAGAAAAAAATATGGAAAGAATTATGGATAGATTAGAAAATATGGAAAGAAAATGACAGTGGGATAATGAACAACAAGGTCCTCAAATAAGAAATCCAAACTTTAGAAAGAATCCCAACACTGGTAAATCTAGAGAGTCAGCACCTGATCAACAAATAAGATCACCTTTCCAAGAGAAATATGTTGAAATTTCTCACCAAATGAAGAAGTTGAAGACACTCAGATTGAATTAATGGGAATAAATGATGATAATACTATTTTTATTACCCAAAAATATCATGAACTATTCATGTTACAACAATTATAGTTAGAATCTGCAGAGTCATTTGATTATAAACAAGGTTATGAATCTCCCATTAATGAATTTCACAAGAAATATAACCTTAGGAGTAAAAAAAACACAAAATATACTACTAAGAAAAATGCCCAAACTCAGACCAACAAAATAGTATATGCTTCTACAACCAAAGTGCTGCAAATTCTCCGTAGAGAAACTCAACAAAACTCTAGTTCAACTCGGAAAAATTCCAATTCAACTCAAAAATTTTCTAGTCCAAAAATTGCATCCAGTCAAAAAATTGTAGACATTCTAGATACTGTTATTAAAACATCATCTGATCCTTAAACATCGGCTACTGCTAAAACAACAGCTGAAACTAAAACATATGTTGATAATAAAAAAATAGCTGCTTCCAAAGTTACAACTGCAACTCAAAATTTTCCACAAAAGAAGATTGAAAACAACAAAACATTGGAAACACAAACTGAAAAACCAACTGTAGATAAAGAAGAGAAAAACACTCAAACTTCAATTGGTAAAGAAGAAATCACTCAGTTAGGAAAAACTCAAGTACCATTCAATATCCAAACTGAGATATCCAAATTGAAAATACCAATTCCTTTAACAGAGTTAGTAAAACATGATTTATAAAAATCACAAATCACTGGAACATTGGACATAAATGAAGGAGAAGACTCTGTTAATCCAAATGATGACCAACCAGAACTACTATTTGGCCCTATGGTAAATTTAAAACATCAAGAAGGTGGTGTTCATCCATTCTACATTAGCTTGAGTATTCATGATCAAATCTTACACAAAGCTATGTTAGATTCAGGAGCATCACACAAATTAATGCCAAAGGAAATCATGGAAACATTGAATCTAGATATCACCAGACCATACAAAGATCTATCCTCTTTTGATTCTAGCAAAGTTAATTGTCTTGGCCTAAGAAAATACTTGTATGTCACTCTAGTACAATACACAGGTAAGAGTATTGTCATGGATATCGTAGTTGTTAATATCCCACCAAAGTATGGAATGTTATTATCTCGGTGATGGGGAGAAAAATTGTAGGGATCTCTACAGTTAGACATTTTATATGGCATAATTTCAGTATTTGGTCAACCCAAAAAGCTTTACAGCAAAAATTTAATGAAATACACAGCCAATAGTGCAGAAAAACCCCAAAATTATCCTATTTATTCTTTGCATTCTGATACGGATTCTTTCATTTTAAGTAATTCAGACACTGGAATAGACCAAAACACAGTTGTGGAAAAGAAACATAAAGAAGTTGACAGTGATAATATATTTCATGAATCTATGTGTAACTTAGACTTTGATGACTTAGTGAGCAGATTAGGAGTAGGAGCGGGAGTTTGGATCTATAACATGGAAAAAAAATCATTTATAGGGTCATGCCTTTAGGTTAAACTTTAAATGCACAAATAATATGCCAGAATATGAAGCTTTAATCTTAGGACTGCAAACTATGAGAAACCTTGGAGCCAAAAGAGTTTCTATCATGGGAGACTCATAATTGATCATAAAAAAAATTAAAGGATAGTTTTCTGTGAATAATGTTACTTAACCAATACCAAGAAATTGTTCTAGATCTAATTAAGGAACTTCTTGAAATCTACTTTTCTGTAATTCCAAGGAAGCAGAACATGCAGGCACACAGTTTGGCTACTTTTTCTAGTACTTGCAAATTGCCTTTTCAACGAAATCACTATAGTCATGCAACCATAGAGGGATATGTTATTGAGTATATAATTTGGTCTGCATGACTATTGCTTTCTCCAGTTGTTTAACTGGGATTGTTGTACTACTTAGCACAAGGGATTTCCTATTTAGGAATCTATCTCCCTTATTGAGAGGCCTCTTGAGGGATTTTACTTCATTTCTCCACATTTAAAGCCCAAGGCCAAACCACCTCCTTTAGCTACAATGTTATTCATGTAGCAGAAAACGTTGTGTTGCAGGGTGTTGCAGTGGAGGGTTCCACAACACCACTTATAGAGCTTATCTTTCAGAGGAGGGAGCTTCTATTCCTCTGGGAGGCCAGTAAGGAATTTTTAGGAGCTGATTTGATATCTTTGACATTAGGCCAAGAACTTCCCATCTCCTACATCATAGTCCATCTCCTTGACTGGATTATTTATGAGTATATTTGCAGTGGGGGTTTGCATTGCTAGCTTGGAGGGTGAGATCTTCAGTGCTTGGATCAGCTTTTCACCTGAAGGATCCTTTGAATGAGATTCATGTATCATATTTAACATCTCCATTTATCCCCATCCATTTCCAGTTCTTGAGTTGCAGCTGCTACCCTACAACTCCGGCATTTTGGCAATTTTTCATATTTCAGCCAATCCTTCCAGGATTGTCTAGAAATTTCCTTTCGGAGTCTATATATTTGCTCCCCATATTATATGAGCTTTACATTTGACATATCTATGTATTGGCATAATTTTTCAATATTTATTCTTCATAGACTGCACTGTCATAGCCTTGGTCTTTATTCATGTAGCAATGTGCTTCATATTTCCATGTACATGTTTCTCGAGGCTTGTAATTCCTAGCTTGACTGATTGTTTCCTCAAGGATTTGTATATATTATGCCGCTATGACATAATATGATGGCTATTTTAATCTTCTGGCATTATATGTGTTAATTTATCACTGGTACTCCATTGTTGTGTTTACATATTGCTATATCTCCAACTTTGGAACATCTTAAGATGTTCTTTTTGTTGTAGAAATTCCCTATTTTGGGATATTACAGTGGTATCAAAGCATGATATTTGGCTCAGCCTATGAGTTTCAGCCATAAGAGGATAGAATAGATCAATATGATGAAGAGGATGATCTTACTCTCATCAGTTTTCAGATCCATAAAGGACCTCTCCAAGAAGGTTGAGAACATAGAAGAAGGAGAAGAGGAAGGACCATGCACTTCATATTCTCAAAGAGAAGAAGACATGAATCATGAAGAACACTTTTAATATGAAATTCTAAGTGATTACTTTGCCTAATATAAAGATAAACCTAGAGCCTTCAAGAAGACTCTAGCTTTACCATAATTTATTCAGCTGGAAGAAGAAAGAAGTCCCCACATCTATGGGATGATGAGAGGCAATAGATTCCTATTGTCCACTTTTGATGGATCACTCACATGTGCAGTAGAGGTTTGGGTGAATAAGCTAGAGGCTTTCTTCTTTATACATCCTGTAGTAGATATAAAGGCTATAGAAATTGCATTTCTTCACCTTGAAGGTGAAGCAAATACTTGGTGGTTTAGCCATTTGAGCCATGCAAGGGTATCTACTCTTGCTGAATTTTCCCAAAGGATGATCGAAAGATTTGGCAAAAGGAGGGAAGATCCCTCACCATGAGTTGAAGAGGCATGTACCAGCTCTATTGGATACATGGAGGAGCAGCCTTCATCTTCAACAGTTTAGGAAGCCAAGACATTAAGGAGGAAAATCTTGCAGCCCTGCAAGGAGTTTCCAAATTTCACCAAGGTATGCTTAAATTTCTATCTCTTATCATTTCAGAAAACATTATGGATGGGTCCACATCATTGCATACTATTGATCTAGAGTAGTAGAAGTGAACTACATTGTACAAGAGCAGTGATGTAGAAAAGAGGAACCATTACTCATGGGAGAATTCAAATGAAAACTTCATCCAGGAAGCCATGAAGGAAGTAGTAAGAAGGAGTAGACATCTGGGGATAAGAAAATATTTCTCCTCTATAGATGACACTCTCTCAATGAGCATGCCACAACTAAAAGAGATACTTCTAATTGCAGCAGATCCAAGGCCTCTTTGGTTTGGAAGGCCATGCATGAGGAGGAGATCTCATGGAGAGATTTCATTGGAGGTGCACTTCAACATATCATGGAGTGAAAGGTTTTTCAACATTTTTAGGAAATTCTGCCCTTCTCACACTTGCACCTTTATGGATTCTAGGAGGAACATATAGATGATGGAGGAAATATTAGGATGGATAACATCTCTCATTTTTGTGTTGGACATTTCTTGAGGCATACACATTATTATGGGAGGTTTTTGCCTACCACCTATTTGGGTCCTTATGGGATCAACTTGATCCTTGAGAAGCTTGTGTTTCAAAATCCCATGAAGTGCAAAGATAGGAATTTGATTTGGGGTGATGGTAGCCCTGATGGGAGGAGTACCAAGATGGAGGATGGAAGGATACATCCATAAATGATTGAGTGGATGTGGATGAAGAGCAAGAGGCTAGTAAGCCAATTTCATATCTATGACACCGGGCAGCAAGAGGCTTGGCTGCGCTGGTTACTCTTGAAGGACTTTGGTCATCACTTGGTATACACTCTTCCTAAGGGTATGGGGATGAAGAAGATGTGGTAGGACGCTTGCATAATTTAGCAAAAAATAGTATGGATGCATGGTGTTGATGTGAACTTCATATCAATCATTATGTTTTCATCATATGATTTGTATGGTGGAAGTATGAGGAGGGAGAAAAAAACTTTTGTTGCTTGGGTTGTTCTTAGAAGAGCAAGGGAAAATTTTCTCTGACATGTTGTATGATGTTGCACGAGTGGGAGATGGCACTATTATGATGCAAAGGGGCTACTCCTTGACCTTAGATGAACAGGAAGTACTTCCACTTTGGGAGGAATTTCCAAATTGCAGCAACATTATTGGAGGAGTCTTTGACAAAAATCATGTCAAATAATTGAGCTATGGGTTGGCAGGAGCCTATTTGCATAGGCCAACAACACTGTTCTTTTGGAGCATGGACTTATTCATGTATTCATGCATCAGTTTAATTTCAGCACATGGTGAGAATGTTTTTGCATCTATTGATTATGTAACACAATATTTGCATCTTCTTACTATTATCATATAGTGCATTGTTCCACAAGAGGGAAAGTTTATTGTTGAGCCCCATAAAAAAAAAAAAAAATCCAACTATTATGATGGATACAACCATCCTTTGTATAACCATGGGCAAGTGTTTTATTATTCTTTGTATTCTTAGTTGACACATTCACCCATTTACTAATCACTAGTAGATGTGATGATTCACACAACTAGCCATTTGTCAAAACATCACTTGCCATGTTATTTTCTGGAGTTGCAGTGGGAGAGACTGCGTTGTGTCCACTTGGGAAATTGTTTACATCATGTAGAATCTTGTAAAACATTTATAAAACTTCTCATTTGGATACCCTATGATGATCATGTCCTATTAATCATGGATGAGATATTTTGGGCCAACTTGTTCTTCAATGTTGGAGAGGACGTCCTTGGAGGATTGCTCTTCATTTTTCCACTTGAGGGAAATAATTTTATAGCCCAGGATCACCACATTCTCTACACTTATCATGAGTGGAGAGAAGGACAGTGTGGGGTAGACCACCTTGTCTACCATGATCAGATTTTTAGCCCACCTACTTTGCATGAGCCAAAGGTGGAGGAAGACTTTCAGGAGTTTCCATGTTGGAGGGTAACTCATTTTCTATGGATGATTGCTTGGGGATGGGAGATTTGTATGGGGATGGTAGATCCAAATTCATTTCAGCCCACATTCCTCAAGAATGCTCTTCAGTTCTATCCTTGCAGTTGCTTCAGGACAACCAACATTTGGGAGGGTAGGACTATAATGTTCCCAAAATTAGCATGAAGCTAATTGGAACATTAATTTTGCTTATATCATATAGGAGGTGAATAAATGGGTAAGGAGGCCCATGAGTAGGAATAAAATACATCATAGTGTGAAAGGGATCATCATAGTAGGTACATTTTGCACCCTCAAGTGTGAAAAGGGGAAAATGCATGAGGATAAGGTCAAGTTTGACCAAGTCAACAACACTGCCATAGTGGGAGTGGATCACCTTGAAAGACAACGCAATGTGAAAGGGGAAGAGATCATTTGGTTGAGGAAACCATAATGTGTGGGGGCCAAGGAAAGGAGGCTTTAATTTGTACAAAGGGAGGACAAGGCAGCCATATAGGGATATGTTATTGAGTATAGAATTTAGTCTACATGACTATTTTCTTTCTCCAGTTGTTTAACTGGGATTGTTGTACTGCTTAGCACAAGGGATTTCCTATTTAGGAATCCTTCTCCCTTCTTGAGAGGCCACTTGAGGGATTTTACTTCATTTCTACACATTTCAGGCCCAAGGCCAAGCCACCTCCTTCAGCTACAATGTTATTCCTGTAGTAGAAAACGTTGCGGTGCAGGTTGTTGGAGTGGAGGGTTCCACAACACCAGTTATAGAGCTTATCTTTCAGATGAGGGAGCTTCTATTCCTCTGGGAGGTTAGTAAGGAAGTTTCAGGAGCTGATTTCATATATTTGACATCAGGCCAAGAAATTCCCATCTCCTACAGCACATTCCATCTCCTTGACTGCATTATTTATGAGTATATTTGCAGTGGGGGTTTGCATTGCTAGTTTGGAGGGTGAGATCTTCAGTGCTTGGATAAGCCTTTCACCTGAAGGATCCTTTGGATGATATTCATGTATCATATGCAACATATTCAATTATCTCCATCCATTTCTAGTTCTTGGGTTGCAGCTGTTACCCTGCAACTTCGACATTTTGGTAGTTTTGCATATTTCAGCCAATCCTTCCAGGATTGTCTAGAAATTGGCTTTGGGAGTCTATATCTTTGCTCCCCATATTGTATGAGCTGTAAATTTGGTATATATATGTATTGACATTATTTTTCAGTAGTTATTCTTCATAGTCTGCGCTATCATAGCCTTGGGCTTTATTCATGTAGCAGTGTACTTCATATTTCCATGTACATGTTTCTTGAGGCTTGTAATGCCTAGCTTGAGTGATTTTTTCCTCAAGGATTTTTATATATTATGTTGTTATGACATAATATGATGGCTATTTGAATCTTCTGGCATTCTATGTGTTAATGTATCACTGCTACTCCATTGTTGTGTTTACATATTGCTGGATCTCCAACTTTGGAACATCTTAAGATGTTCTTATTGTTGTATAAATTCCATATTTTGGGATATTACAAATTATCCAAAGAATTACCTTAATCTGAAAAGATGAAATACATAAGTCTATTTAAATAATTCCAAGATGTCTTTGCGTGGAGTTATGAAGACCTTAAGTCTTATGACACCAACATCATTCAACATAAAATATGTATCAAAGAAGATCAAAAACCATTTTAACAGAAGATTAGGAGAATAAATCAAGTTATTATGTAATTAATTGAAAAAGAAGTAAAAAGGATGTATGAAGCAAAAATCATAGCACCTATCAGATATTCTTATTGGGTCTCAAACTTAGTTCCCACTAGGAAGGAAACTTGGGAAATCAAACTTTGTGTTGATTTCCAGAACTTAAAAAAAGTATCACTAAAAGATACTATCCTCTCCCCAAAATGGAACATATTTTATAGAGGGTAGTAGGGTCATCTAGGATTTCATTGCTTGATAGAATCTCTGGATATAATCAAATATTTTTTCAACCAGAAGATCAAGTAAAGACAACATTTACTACTCCCTGGGGTACTTTCATGTATTTGAAAATGCCATTTCAATTGATGAATATAGGTGCTACATTCCAAAGAGATATGGGAAAAGATTTTTCCAAGGAGATTCATGAACTTATAGTCATTTATCTAGATGATATAACAATATTCTATAAAATAGACAATGAACATCTAGGTTATTTGAGAAGATTTTTTATTAAATGCAGAAAATTTGGTATCTCCTTGAATCCCAGAAAGGCACTCTTTGGACTTGAAGAAGGAAAAATATCAGGACACATAATTTCAAAAGAGAGAATTAGGATAGATCCAGCTAGAATAGAGGCCATTTTAAACATAAGTCATCCTAAAAATATCAAGGAATTATAGGCATTCTTAGGTATTAGTTTTCCTAGAAGATTCATTTCAAATTTAGCAGAACTAATTAGAGAATTGAATAACATGTTAAAAAGAGATTCAACACTTTAATTCATAGTAGATGCCAAAAAAATATTTTGAATCAATCAAACAAGCCCTTACAAGAACACCTGTCATAATAAGTCCTAATTTCCAAAAATATTTTAAATTTTTCTCTTTTGCTTCAAAACATACCATTGCAGAAGTATTTTTGCAAAATAGTGATCAGGGTTATGAATAGCCCATTGTTTTTTTCAGCAAATCCTTAAGATATACAACACTAAAATACAACATAATCGAAAAAAAAAGAACTTGCTTTAGTGAAGGCTATTAAATATTTTAGATTTTACATTTTGTACTATCACATTATTGCATATGTTCCAAATTCTATAGTAAAGGAATTTTTGACACAGAATGGACCTGATGGTAAGAGAGTGTAATATTCCAGATTAGGAAAGACAACAATATTGAACACAAAACTAAAATGTACAACAAATAGTAATGAAAAACATATGAGAAAATCATATATCCATTAGATTATGTATTAGAGCAGTGAAATATACAATGTGTTGAGGAACAAATCACTCAAACTAGGTAAACAAGCCTCCAAAGCCCAGAAATACTAAAATCCCAAGGGATGCTGCAACACATAAATTCTAGAATACATGACAGTGTAGTCCCAGTGAGGGTTACTGCTACAGGAAAATAAATATGAATGGATCT
Organism: Pinus albicaulis; assembly: GCA_034641835.2. NCBI lineage: Eukaryota > Viridiplantae > Streptophyta > Pinopsida > Pinales > Pinaceae > Pinus > Pinus albicaulis. Next base: position 915,998,354 of record CM076572.1, on the reverse strand, counting down.
GCTGATATATTACTCAAAAGGAGTTGAAAATGGAGAACTAGTCTCTCAAACACATTCCCAAGATAACCCGACAAGGGTTTCTTGAAATACACAAGATGTAAAAAGTGCAGACTGAAAATATGTTGTTGAATCACATTGTATCACAAAAGCTCTACTGCAAAATGGCTGAAATGAAAAATATATGGCTGTAACTTCTTGCCCCTAGCTTTCCAGGTGAAAGGTTCCTCCTTTCACTAGGAAACTAGCTCATAAATAGGGTTTTGGCACCCCTCCACTGCAACACCATGAAAAATAACATATTTTCTCAAGGAGACTACGCTGTAGATGTTGGTGACTACTTGGCCCAATGCTAGATGGTGGAAATGAAGCTTAGAATACTGCTCTTTTATTTCCTTCTCAAGTCCTTCAAGATAGAGTGTGGGATTCCCACATGGAAATGTCCTTGTACTAAACAGTACAAGAAACTCAACTAAACAACTAAAGCATGGAATAAGTCATAAGGATGAAACACTAACAATATTTTGAATTCCCCTCATGGCTGCCATCCATTCCCTTATATTCTTAGTGAGCTTCCTCATGCTTGGCCCCACTCATTTATGTGGTTACTTCCATGCAAATATACCTCGTCCAAAACTACAATGTCCCCACTAGCTCCACTCTCTTCTTTCGTAGTGTTGTTGATTTGGTCAACCTTGATCCAATCTACATGAATTGTCCCCTTTCAAACCTAAGGTGGATTTATTTTTACTATATAAACTGATCCACATCCATATTGGAAGTGATTTATTCCTACTAAAGAGATTTAAGGGTCTCCCTACCCCACTTATTCCTCTAGACTATAAATAGAAGCAACATATAATATTCCAACTAGCTAAAATCTAATTGGGAATATTACAGTCCTCCCATCCCAAAAGCTTCTTGTCCTCAAGCAACAGTAAAGAAGGATGCTACAAAATTTTCTCTCCCTCCCAAGTGGCATCCTCATCAGGAAGATTCCTCCATCAAATAATATATTCTTTAATTACCTTACTACTTAGCTACATTTCCTAAGTATCCAATATATCCTCTGGTCACAAAACAAGATGGCCCTCATCATCAATAGGTGGGAGATCCATAGTGGCAACCACATGTTGTCCAATGGACTTACTGAGGCATGAGACATGAAAAATGTTATGGATCTTGCTCCCAATAGGAAGCTCTAGTTCATATGCTAGTTCTCCAACATGACAGATCACCTTGTATGGCCCATAGAACCGAGGTTTAAGCTTCTCAAATCCTTTCTCCTTAAGTGCATATTTTATATATGGATGAAGACGAACGTAGACCAAATCATCCACCTCAAACTGCCTCTCTATCCGACCACGGTCTACATACATCCTCTATGGGTTTTGTGTTGTAGCAATGCTGTCGTTGAGGGCCTGGAGTATATCCTGACTCTATTGAATCCACTCCTTTTATCTAGGAGCTTTTCTTGGTCCAAACATCACATCATCAAATGATAGTGCATCATACCCATAAAGTGATCGAAATGGGGTCATTCCAATGGACATATGAAAGGTTGGGTTGTAGCAATACTCCCCCAAATGGAGCTAGCACAACCATGCTCTCTCCTGCCCTGAAACATATTTCTGCAAGTAGCCTTCCAACCACGTGTTTACTATTTCTATCTTTCCACCGGTTTGTGTGTAATAGATGGTACTTGTTGTCAACTCAGTACCCACTAACCGAAAAATCTCTTGCTAAGAGCCACCCATGAAGTGGCTATCCTGATCACTGACTATGGTCTTTGGAAGACCACGAAGTCTAAACACATCTCTAAAGAAGAGCTCAACTACCTGTGAAGCATTATATCATGTAGAAATAGAAAATAAATGTGAATACTTTGTTAGTTGATCAACAACTACAAAGATACAATCCTTACCCTGAAATGTAGGTAGACCGGTGATGAATTCCATGGAAATACTTTCCCATTTTCCATCTAGAATAGGGAGTGGCTGCAATAATCTTGCAGGATGGTTGTGCTCTACTTTGTTCTATTGGAAAACTACTCACTCCTTGATGTGTTGGAGCACATCCTCCATGAGACCCTTCCATGAGAATCTCTCTCGAATAGCTCGATATGTCTTGGTGAATCCTTGATGCCCCATAAGTGGTGAATCACGTGATGCCTACAAAATCTTATTCTTGAGATTAGAATATCTGGCCAAGAAGACCCAATCCTAGTAATATATGATATCATCCATCACTCTATACCTCTCATCGGTCACTAATCCATCTGGGATCTCACATGCAAAGAGGTCTTTGGATTATTCCACTAGCAACTAAGCCTTCCAATCTATATCCATGCTCATCAGGGACAACACTGTTGGCCTCCGAGATAGAGCATATGCCACTACATTACTCATCCCTTTGACATATTCTATGTCAAATTCATATGCTTCGATCTTACTCACCCATTTTTGCTACCTCTCCTAAAGATGCTTCTGCTCAAGAAAGAATCAAAGACTATTATGATCAGTCTTCACTCGGAATATATTACCCACAAAATATTGTCGGAACTTGGCTAAAGAATGCATAATAGCCAGCATCTCCTTATCATATATGGGGTATAGCCTCTCATGTGGCAGAAAATTCTGACTCTCAAAGCTCTGGTGTGTCCCCCTTGCATCAATACTACTCCAATGCCTTCTCCTGAAGCATCACATTCCAACACAAATGGTTGGGTAAAATGAGGTAGAACCAATACTGGACAGCTACTCATCACCTCCTTGAGCTTATCAAAAGATCTCTGTGTTATGGCTATCCAACTAAAAGCTCCCTTATTAGTTATATTTGTAAGTGGTGCTGCTAGTTGAGAGAACCCTTTTACAAACTTTCACTAATAGGTACAAATGCATACAAACTCCCAAAGTTCTGTGAAATTCTTTGGCTCGGGCCAATCTCTGATAGCATGGATCTTCTCTTCATGAAATCTCACCCCATCTACTCCAATGATGTGGCCAAGATAGAGAATATATGTGAGCCCAAACTCACACTTAGAGAGCTTAGCATAGAACTAGTCATCTTTAAGAATGCATGATACTGCCTCAATATGTTGTAAATGCTCCTACCATGTGCGGTTGTAAATGAGAATGTCGTCAAAAAATTCCAATACAAACTTCCTCAACTGACCATGGAAAATGTGGTTCATGTAAGACTTGAATGTTGCCAGAGCATCGGTTGGCTCAAAATGCTTTACCAAGAACTCAAAATTTCCATAGTGATATCTAAATGTTGTCTTGGGGATGTCTTGATCCCTCACTTTGATTAAATGATAACCCGATGTCAAATCAATCTTGGAGAAATAATTGGACCCTCTTAGTTCATCTATGAACTCATTTATCCTAGGAGCTGGGTATATTTTCTTCATGGTATTTTTGTTCAAAGATCTATAATCAATGCACATCCTTATTGTACCATATTTCTTCTTCATGAAGACCATTGAAGAGGAAAAAGGACTGGTGCTAGGCCGAATGTGTCCCAATGCCAAAAGCTCTTGAATTGACTTTTCAATATCATCCCTGCAGGCTTTGGGATGCCTATACGGTGTGGTGATCACTGCTTGGATCCCATACTCCAACTCAATAGTGTGTTCAAATCCTCAGTTAGGAAGTCTCCCAGGTGGGATATCTCCAAATACTCTGTAGTATCGGTCAAAAATATATTGTACATGTGGATGTACTAGATTATCCTTGCTCTTTGATTCTAAAAAATGCAGTTCTACTAGCCACTCTGTGTCCCCTTTGCAAAAATCAGTTTCCATTCAGTGTGTTGAGACAATCTGGGGTGGATAGGAGTGTATGCTGTTGATTTTCTGATGTTTACCACTCCATTTTTCTGTCCATTCCATATATAATGTTTCCCGGTCTATGATAACCTTCCCTAAGGTGATTAACCATTGGACACCCAATATCACATTGGTGTCTGGAATATAAATCACAAAGAAGTGGTCTATCAGTGTGTAGGTTCCCATAGTGATGGTTAATGCCGAAACATATTTGGCATACTGTGTGGTTCTAGCTCCCGAAACCAAAATTAAGAAACCCTCAAAATATTCTATGTGAATGACCCTCCTTTGCACCAACTGTGTGTTAATAAAGTTATGGGTAGCTCCACTATCTACCAATACTGATACTCTTTGCCCCATAACAGTGCCTCTAACACTTAAAGTTAGATACTTGGGAACTCCCCTCAAAGCTGCAAGAGTTCCTCCCATTAGACCAAATGCTCCCACTACATCTCCCATGGGTTGTGCACCTCCTCCTGCTGCTAGAGTGCTAGTCTCCTTCTCCTCATTAGAAAATATCTCAACGCAATATGCCTTCCCTACAACACATTGATGGTTTGATACCCATGGCTCCCGACAAGTGAAACAAAGTTTTTTATTCCTTAGATCTCTCTGACCATTATCAAGATATTTCTTCTCCTGATCCTCCTTTGTGTAAGAGGATATATTTTTCTGAAAGGGGGTCTTTGCCTTGGGTAGAGCATGCTGTAGGTCCCTAACCCTCTCCATAGCTTCTTGGATCATAGTTGGTCTAGTATATTTCACCAACCCATGCAATGGTTTAACCATCCCATCAATGAGAATGTATACTATCCTCGTCATACTGAGGTCATATACCACGACTGAAAGATTTAAAAACTAAGAGATATAAGTTTCTAAATCTCCTAATTTCTTGAGCTTGGTTAGCCCAAAAAAGTGTGTTTCTAGATCCCTGGGGTTAAATATCTCCACCAACCTCCGAGTGAAGTCTGAATATGAAGTGATACTAGCATTCCCAAGTGTAGATAACCCATGAAACCACCACTCATGTGCCTCACCTTCTAGGTGCAGCACTTCTGTTTTGATAGCCTCCAATTCAAATAGCCTCCAATTATGACACTCTGTTGAGTTGGAGATAAGTATCCAACTTCTCTACCCAATCCTTAGCTGTGAACTTGGGTGATCCTTCATAAGAGGGAAAAATAACTTGCCCAAAATGTGTTGTATATCTTGGTTCTGCATGTACCCTCCCTTTTTAGGGTGATTGAAGGATCTCCTACCATCCTTGATCTGACAAAACTCCTAAAAGTTCAAATGGTCTTTGAACCACTGGGATTGAGATTCATACTCTACAAAATAGTCACCAAGGGTTTCTTCCCTGAAGGGCTCTCCTTCCTCAGTTTCCAGTGATACGAATGTGGGCATAGTGGAGCGTTGTGAAGAAGATTGTGCTACTGATTTCTCCCAGCACAAATGTGAAGTGGTAAAGCTTTCTCCTTGGTGAAACCCTCTATGGTATTCATTCTATCTTTAAAATATCATCTCCTTGATATATTTTGCAATGTATTGCATGGTCTGGAGAAGAATTTTTGGGACCTCTTTCTCCTCCATGGCTATAGATGTATTGCCCCACAAGCTGAGCCAAGGTTAGAGCTCTGATACCACTGTAATATTCCAAATTAGGAAAGACAAAAATATTGAACAAAAAACTAAAATGTACAACAAATAATGATGAAAAACATATGAGAAAATCATAGATATATTAGATTGTGTATTAGAGAAGAAAAATATACAATGTGTTTAGGAACAAATAACTCAAACTATGCAAACGAGCCTCCAAAGCCCAGAAATACTAGAATCCCAGGGGATGATGCAACACATAGATACTAGAATACATGATAGCGTATAGTCCCGGTGAAGGTTACTGCTACAGGAAAATAAATATGAATGGGCCTACTAATATATTACTCAAAAGGAGCTGAAAATGGAGAACTAGAATCTCAAACACAATCCCAAGATAACTCGATAATGGTTTCTTGAAATACACAAGATGCAAAAAGTGCAGACTACAACTCTGTGACTGAATCACACTATATCACTAAAGCTCTACTAAAAAATGGATAAAACTAAAAATATATGGTTGTAACTTCTCCTCCCTATCTTTTCGGGTGAAAGGTTGCTCCTTTCACTAGGAAACTAGCTCATAAACAGAGTTTTTCACACCTCCACTACAACACCATGAAAAGTAAAGCAGTTCCTCAAGGAGAAAGCACTATGGATGTAGGTGACTTCTTGGCCCAATGCCAGATGGTGGAAATGAAGCTTAGAATACTCATTTTATATTTCCTTCTCAAGTCCTCTAAGATAGAGTATGGGATTCCCGCATGGAAATTTCCTTGTACTAAATAGTACATCAAACTCAGCTAAACAATTGAAGCATGCAATAAGTCATAAGACTAAAACATAAACAATATTTTGAATTCCCCTCATGGCTTCCATCCCTTCCCTTATATTCTTGGTGAGCTTCCTCACCCTTGGCCCCACTCATTTATGAATTTACTTCCATGCAAAGACTCCTCCTCCAAAACTGAGTTGTCTCCACTAGCTCCACTCTCTTCTTTGGTAGCGCTGTTGATTTGGTCAACCTTGATCCAGTCTACATGCACTGCCCCCTTTCACAACCAAGGTGGATTTATTTTGACTATCTAAACTGATCCACATCCATACTAGAAGTGAATATTCCTAATAAAGATATTTAAGGATCTCCCTACCTCACTTATTCCTCTAGACTATAAATAGAAGCAACATATAATATTCCAACTAGCTGAAATCTAATTGGGAATATTACAGAGAGGAAAATGGATTGCCACTATTTTTTAATATAATATTGAAATTAAGCCCACCAAATTGATTAAAGGCCAAGGTTTAGCGAAACTCATGGCTGAATCGAACTGTCAGGCCTTAGATATAAATTTTATTGCTCATTTAGATGATTAGGAAGAGATGGAAACTCCACAAATCAGTGAACCTTTTTTATATTCACCTGGGTATGCATATATCATATTTTTTTTTACTAAACTTACAAGCTTCTGTTGGTTTATCTATAACTAAAGGTATATTTTTAAAATTAAAAGAGATGAAATAGTGTATCATAGATAATGTGTTGTTTTGTAAAGATAATGGTGGCATTTTATTGAACTGTTTATTGAAAGATGAAGCTGATAAAGTTATACAAGAGTTTGATGCAGGTGACTATGGAGGACACCCTTATTGGAAATCAACTGCTGATAAGATCTTGAGGGCAGGTTTTTACTGGCCCACTATTTTTGTAGACGTTAGAAAGTATGTGACCTCCTGTCACAAATGTTAGATCTTTGAAGGGAAGAAAAAAAACTTCTGTTTACCCCTCAAACCCATATCTACAGAAATTCCATTTCAGCAATGGGGTTTAGACTCCATTGGTGAAGTTAACCCACCCTCATCTACCCAACATAAATGGATTTTGACAGCCGCTGATTATTTTACTAAGTGGATAGAAGCCATCCCTTCTATACAAGCCATTGATTATGTCATTATTTTATTCCTTAAAAATAATATCCTTTCTAGATTTGGATGTCCACACAAGCTCATTACTGATAATGCAGTTTCCCTCAAATATAAGAAAATTATTGACTTTTGTAACAAATACCACATTACCCTTGGCCATTCCACTGTCTATTACCCTCAAAGTAATGGAATTGTGGAATCCTAGAACAAAAGCCTCACTAATATCATCAAAAAAATGTTATAAGACAACAATAAAACCTGGAATAAAAGGTTGGTCAATTCCTTATGGGTAGATAGACTAACTAAAAATAATTCCATTGGAACATCTCCCTATCAACTAGTATTTGGCATGGATACTGTTTTTCATCATGTTTAGGAGTAATAGTGATGAAGATGATGCAAGAGATGCAAGTAGAATCCAATGATATCCAGAGAAGAATAAATCAAACAATACATTTGCAGCAAACCAAGGAAGAAGTCTATGCCAAATCATAAGTTATCCAAGATAAAATTAAAAATATATTTGACAAGGAAACAAAAGAAGATGATTTTTACATAGGTGATAAAGTGCTCAAATGGGATTCTAGAAGAGAAGATAAAGGGGAACATGGTAAATTTTATTTTCTTTGGAAGGGCCCATACATTATTTATGGTTATAAAGGTAATAATGCATTTTTATTAAAGGATATAGATGGATCAGATCTACCAGATGGACCAGTCAATGGTAGGATAACGAAGCATTACTTTTCCCCAAATTAACATTAGTTCATTTGTGTACTTTTCTCATTGTATTTAAAATTGAAAAGTTTAGATTGGATTGGATGTTTTTCTTGCAAATTTGAATCCCGAAGAGAAGGCGCTAAGCTTTGAAAGACATAACATCATAAGTATGAATAAAGGAGAGCTCAAAAAATAGTTTCAAGGGAAGCACAGTCAAAGTTCTAAGGCCACTGATCTTAAAGTTCTTTACATTTCACCAGGAATGTCATCCCCAAGTGGAGTGACCGTTAGGGTCCTATAATAATATGATTGATAATTTTGAATTGACTATGTTTTAGTCTTGTAACATTGTACATACTTTTCTTTTTGCAAATTTTTTTCCCATATTAAAAAATGTAAACAGGGTAAGTCCTAAAAGAAAAATCAAAGGGCTAAAGAAAAATATAAAAAAAGAATGTAAAGTATGAACCCCACCAAAAAGAGATAAAAATAGATCCTCAAAGTGATGAAAATTAAAATACCACTAGTTTTAGTTTACTTTGCAAAATAAAAATTGTGTGCAACTTGTCAAAAATGCCACAATCCATGAGGATCAAACAATTTAATCTTGATTCATTCAGGCTTTAAATTTCATCTTGATAGTTAGAGAATAAAGATATAGCCAAACCATTTAATCTTGGCAGATCAATAGTTGGGTAGAGAATAATAAATGACCTCATCCGTTAACATGAGCCATTATAAGTCATAAGGTTTGAATTAGATAGTTTTCTTAAAAAGGAAAAATAAAAAGGGTCAACAAGCTCAAATGCACCCAATAAATGAAGAAAAAATGTTAGGGTAAATGACGGGTAGGTAGATTACTTTCACAAGTGATGAAGAGAAGAAATTGGTCATTTAATATCACTAATATCCCTAAAAATCCATTTCCCTTTCTTAAAAACACTAATGCCACTCCCGAAATGCATTTTCCCTTGTAAAAATATCCCTTCCCCTGCATTTTAACTTTTTCCCTTATTTCACTTATTTTCCCTTACTAAAACCCCTTTTCCCTAGATTAAAATCTATTTTCATTTAAAAAAGAAAAATCCTTTACCAACTCCCCCTTTCATTCAAAACACCCCAATACCCGCTTATCCAAAGTTTCTGTTTAAATATATCGGCTGCCACTATGAAATCCCTTCCTGGTATCATTTTTTTACATCCCGCTATTATTTTAACTTACCCCTTCATTATATTAATTCCCCATTATAATATAAACTCGGGTCCCACTTTACATAAACCCATCACATGTATTACTCCTAATCCCATATATCATTAGCATATATTTTATATTACAAAATTTCGCATATATCATGCTGCATTATTCATTACCAGACCCTGTCTATCCAAATATCCTTCCTATTCGCCCATCCGTCGGATCGTCATTTATCAGATCTTGTGGCCAATAGCTATTTTCGCATCCCTGAATACCCAAAATTTCACACTGTTGGAGGGTTACGAAATGAGTGGTTTCACAACCCTGCTCCCCTACTACGTGGCATCCCCACATTCTATCACACTCTACATTCCAAAACAACCTTACCTATTTTTTCCATGCAAAAAAGACTCATCCTATTTTTTCCCTGTACGAATGATACTGCCTACGTTTGAAATTTTTAACCCGCACCCATTTTATTAATCACTATTCGTTGAAACAGTAAATATACACCTGAAATCCTTTTTCACCATTTATGTTAAAACACTGTGAGAAAAGAGCTTCTGGTGACCTATTCTTAAGCGAAAAAGCTCTTCCAACCTGTTTTGCAGAGATTTCACACCAGAATTCAAGCATTTACTACCAGGAGACAATGTCAACTCAGCCTGAAGCTATATAAAGACCATTGAAGCCTATTTCATTGCCAGAAAGCCTCAGTTTCTTCTAGGGCCTTCTCTACAAACACAAATTACCCCTTCCATTTATTCTTATGTGTTGAGGCTTGTACTTGAGCAAGAAAGTAATAATTTAATCAATTGAACCAATTTAAAAGCTTTGCAGACCAAAAGAAAGATATTGTCTCCTCCAAAACCCTTTCTCCATACCATAATCATATTTTCACAGTATTCCTAAGGGCCTGAGCCTATTTATTAAGCCAGAGAGTAATAACTTGAATAAGGTAAGAAAAGCTATGGCTTCCCAAGGCATTGTGTCAGTCAATCCCCTACAACCTCCTCTTGTTGATGTTGAGCATACCCCCCTTGCAGATAAAGATTTCGAAATTAGTGATGCCATCACTGATTTCAATCTCCTAGACATCCATTGTTGGAGCCAGGATAAATCCATGGACCAGGATGATGATATCTACCTTTGGGAATAAAATTTACCCAAGTACATCCTCCCAGAGACATTCCTATTTCTTGAAATCATCAGACTTTGTCAAGCTAAATATGTGCCCAATGAAGGAGCCCTAGTAACCCACAACAAGGAAATTATGTTCACCGTTACTGTTGAATCCATAAACAAAATTCTTTGAATTCAAGCCAATCCTGATGAAGCCCCTCTCTAAATTGAAATCCTCACTAAGTTATATGCAAAGCTTGACTTTCCAAAGAGGTTTCAGATCTTCCAAACCTTCTAGCCTTAATTAGTTGAAATCCAAAAGAGAAACGCTCCCTATTCAACCTCAATTTTCTCAGAAAGGACAAGACATATTATTACAATGTTGTCTTGCATCATAGACTATTTTACAGATGAGTATGTAGATGCTTCAATCTTAGGTTTTCTATCCATTTTCTGCCTAGGACAGGCTCCAGCTTTCACATTTAACTTCACTCAGTACCTTTTAGATGCCATCCATGAGAAATTAGTTAAATTACCTGAAGAAGGTGTGTTTAAATATTCATTAGTTCTGTTTCGTTGATTCTTGTACTTCTAATCTAAAAGGTTTGCAGTAAGCCTTCAAAAACTGGACACTAAGGCTAATCCACAATCACTTGTCTTCTGGACTTCCTTAATTAGGAAATATTCCACAGATTTTACCTACAACAACTTCATTGATTCATTTATTCATCCAATTGTCAAGATGGAAAGATGTAGTAGTGAACCAAGAGTCAGTGATGAGATAAAAAAAGGTCTTACAATATTCTGAACGTAGTAGAATAGGAGACTGGTATTTATACGAGAATCACACTAGAATTAGGGTCTATGAATGCCAAATCACTCCATATAATCTACCCAAATACGTACCAATGAGGTTATTTTCACTTGGATATATGAGGGAGATCCTAAACTCTGATGAAGTGAATTTTCTATAAGCTAAGAAGAAAACACAGTTTAAAATAAAAAACCAAATTGGTGCTTTCATCTACAATAATAGAAGTGATGGTCAACAAGAAAATAAATGTCTATAGGAATTCAAGTTCAGTAAAATTTTCAAGTGGAAGTATGATCCTCTAGGATTTATCACCAAGTTAAGGATCAAGTTTAAATTAACTCCTTTTGTTCATGAATCTAATCTAGAGATTTAGAAGTACTCCAACCAGTCAGAGTTTTTGGCGAATACTTTGAAAGAGGTAGAGAAGCAAGGTGATACTAGTTCCATATTGCAAACTCCAACACCACAAGATAGGAATTCCAAGAGAGCCAGAGAAGAAGGATCATATTCAGCTCAAACCACTACAGAAACCAAATTCAAATTAATGTATAGGAAGAAGCCTAAGCTAAATCCTGTAAATGAACAATTTGATACAATTGAGATCATTTATATAGACACAGTGGCTAAATAAAATGCACCTTGAGGAGTTTTAGAGGAAACTCATAAGCCTTCAACATCTAATACTTAAATCATTCAGAAGCAACATAGTGTTCAATTGTCTTCATCAAGTAAACCAACAGATAAAGAATAAGATATCATGGAAAAGTATAAGGAAATAAAACTTAGGAATGAAGCATTAAAAACAGTTATTTATGCTCAATATTAGAAGTAGACACCTAGTGACCAGAGCAAGTTGCTTTGAGCCTTTTACTATAAAACTAGGAAGATGCAGATTAACTTCTTGCAGCCAATAGTGAAGAATCCAAAATCATTAGCTGACTATAAGAAAACAACATATGAAGTTAAAGCCAAAGATCTACATCCAATAGAACAAATTTAATTCCATAAGCAAGCTGGAGAAATGATTTATTCTACTATGACCAATAAAGCTATGTGTGTACAGAACTTCAGAATTATCTAGAGAACATTAGAGGATAGTTAAAGGTAGAGAAGGAATCTTCACAATCCAAGGACAACATAATCAAATCACTTGAAGAACTATTCATAGATGTAGGATATGATCCACAAAACATCAAAGTTGAAGAAGAACTCATCAAGGAAAAGAATGCAGACATTGTTGCATTGAAAAAGCAACTGAAATTACCTCCTACTGAACATCCAAAAGCTAAAGAAGTTATGGAGAATGAAGGCCAAAAATATTAAATGATGAATCTGATCATTCAGTTTACATCTCAACTGAAAGAGTTGGAGAATGAGATGGATAATCTAGTGCGGGAGAAAAAGGGCAACATGGAAGCAATCCTTGTCACTGCAATTCCTACAATCACTACAGAAGTTTCAACTACTTTATTAGCTCGAATGGCAACAACATTTCCAGTATCTACAATAGTTCCAACTACATCAACAACTACATCAGCAACAGATTCCACAATAGCAACTCATCCTAGTGATGAAGCAGGTAAATTTACCAAATTCATGCAGGATATGTCCATCCAGACAAATGAATTAAATAGAATTAAAGAACAGATAAAAATTCTAGAGGATAAGAAAAATATAGCACAAATCATGCATAAGAATGAAACACAAAATTCAAATAGATTGACGGAAAATGTACAAAAGTTAGAAAAAGAGTTGACATTGATAGAACCACTTTCCCAAGAAAAACAACAGTTGTGGGAAAATATCATTAACTCTATTAATCATATTTGGCCATCCATCCAAGTCATATTCGAGCAGAAGGATTTGATCAAGGCAGAAATTGAAGCCATTCATAAAGTCAAAGAGGAACTTGGGAAAAATCCATAACAGGCCACTAAGATCATTAAGTTTCTTAATTCCAAGAAAAACAAGAATTGGAAGAAATTGGCATAAGTGAGAGGACTAAAGCAATCCTATAAGTCAGAAAAGTTGTTTCCACGAAGAACTTGATGGTACAACTTGAAAACAAGTGTCAAAACATGGGGCTTGCAATAACCATATTCATGGTTAAATTTGACGTTTTGAGGCAGAAAGGCCTGCCAAATCCTTTGTTTATCAATGACAGATTGATGAAACATGAAGACTATGACAAGAAAATCAGAGAAGTGGCCAAAGAATAGTCTAACAACTCCTCCATGAAAGGAATGTCTACACTAAAAGTACTATATCAGAGTTTTGAAAATCTCTTTTACCTCCATCATGAGGTAAAACACCTCTTTATCAACAAGCCCGCATTTACAAAATATATAGAGGCTAATGAAATCTATAGAAGAATGGTAAAAAATAAATTACCAGATGAAGAGGCTTGGGAGAAACTGAATGATTTACTTTGAAAGTGAAAATTAGAACAGTTAAAAGAGCAGTCTAGGTTAAATATGAAAATAAAGCAGTCAAATGTCACAGGTAAAAAGAAGTGAAGGTTAAAACAGAGTAGTCAGTATAAAGTGAAAATAGCATTAACAGATAAAGAAAATTCACAAAAGAGTATCAAATAAGTTACAATGTTTAAAGGGAAAGACAACGTGAAATACACTCAAAATGAAGAAGACAACCAGCAGAAAGCAACAACAAAAGAGATAAAGCAGCAAAAGATCAAATAAAGAAAACAAAAAATCAATAAAAGAGGGACGATTTGCATTATTTACATAGTTGTCTCTATCTTCTTGTATGAATACATTTTGTATTCCTTGAATAATTCCTAAATTAGTCTTAGGATATTTTGGAATAGTTTTTGTATAAATACTTCATAATTCGAAGTATTGAGTGTGGATTTATAAACATTTCTATAGTTTTATTGATCTAAAACCTGAGGGTTTATTGTAACATTTTTGAGCCCGCAGACTAGACTGAGTAATAAAGGCATTGCATTACAGAATTCAAGTGTTGGGCCACTTCAGTGAAGTATCTTTCTATTGTTCAAATTTTTATTTTCTTAAGTATTTCACATACATACATGTTTTCCAATTTAAATGTTATAAGAAGAATATTATTATAGAATTTGTTTAACTACACTCTGTTATGAGTTGTTATTCATTTTTATTTTTTCTTCTGATATCCAGATTAGGGAATTCTTCATTTCTCCTTAGTTTCAACTAACCTCTTTCACTTCCCTCATTATTCGGTTTGAGTAATCCTTAACTGCTCCTTGATCCCGATTGAAACAACATCACCATCCAACCTAAAAGATTTGAATTTACTCAGCTACCTTTCCCTATGAACACTTCCTTTAGACCTTGATTCATTCCTATTTTCTTGACCAAACGTAAACATAAACATGCCTGCACCTATCCATCTAAATTAGTAAATTCCACCACCAAACCAAAACAAAATCAAAACCCAATCAATATTATATAACTAGCCTAAAATCAACAAAAAAAAAACAAAGTGAAATCATAAAGAGAGAGCCATCTCTAAGCATTAGGAAGGCTAGATCCTGATCTCAAAAGTAGGTTGATAGTTACCTCTAATATTCTTTAAAACAAAACATAACAACCCTAGGAATTATTGGAGTGATAACACTCATCTTGGAGAAACACATTGTATTTTTCTCATATTCTTTGAATTATGCAATATACATGTACTGGGGTTTTTAGTTGAGCATTTCCCTAGATAAATATTTTTGTTGTGTGTTTGAAATTATTTTTGTTTCTAGTTCACTTCATTAAATGATTATAATTGGTTTCCACAATTTGTAAATTAGATTCAAGTATTTTGTTTTAGCATATTACAAATATCATTTTGAATCTAAGTGTATTTTATACATTTACACGGGCTAAAGGATGAATGGATGAGCCTTCGATTATACCTATTTAGGATGCCCATCATTTTTAGTTTATCCGTTTGCATATAAAATGTGTGTAAGATCTTAGTTTCTAGGTCCTTTAACATACCTCTGATATCATCCTTAGTAATTTTTGAGGGGGGAGAGGGACTTACCAAACTCTTGATTTATCTACTTTTTCTCCTTGGAGCTCTTGAGTGAATTTTGAATTCTTTTTTTATATCATAATGGTTCATTTTTTGTATGTCTCCATTGGACAATAGATCGATTATTTACATCAGTTATTATATGACTACCCATAGTAAGGCTAGCTTCAACGTATCTTAGTCTAGAGTGTAGTATGTGATCTTATATAACTCATCTAAAATATTTACTAAAAGTATTATAGGGACACATTTTCTCCTTGATTCATTGTGAATATCTCATCCCTGGTGTATATTTCTCTATAATAGTCCTATTACATGGTGCTGAAAATATTCTACGCTTGTTCCCGTGAAATGATGCTGCTCTTTTCTAGTCTCATGAACTAGTGAACGAATGAATACTTTAGAGTGGAAGGGAATAACTTGAGTCTTTTTCATTAGTAGTGTAGTCATAATTCCTTCAAAATACAACAAAATCTAACATAAAAGTGTCAGGATCTTCAATAGTGAGACCATAGAAGTATGGGAGGACAACTGAGTTGCCTTTATTCTTTTTGGATTATCCATTTGTCTCTCTAATAAGAAACAATAACTCTTTAGTTTGTCTATTCTTATTCACGTGTGTTGGTAGGTTGTGAAGATATTTATTCTCCTACAAGCTCCTTTGGAATCATCACTTTTTCACCTAAAAACACCTCTATATCCTCTATGGACAATGTGGGAGGATCCTAGATAGAAACAAGAGGCTGGATACTTGTGGAAGTCGGTATTTTCTATAACAAATTCCTTGTATTATCACTAACACTTTGGGGCATAAAGAAATAAATTTACTTTTCGATTTTTTTTTAAAGATTAATTTAAGAAATGCTGCCATAATATGATTTTCTGGATTTTTTAAAATATTCCTAATGCATATTTTGTTGTTTTTGTAGAATCTAAAAAGAGTGAAAAATTAAATCAAGTAGTTTTGTAGACAATGCACACTTTGACACCTCCCCTACAAAGACACCAACAAGTGATGGTTCTCAGTATTGTAGCAAGTATACTGCAACCCCCGAGAGTCTCAATTTTAATTGTCAACCATGTGTTCATATGAGATTAGTAAGGTTGTTACCATGTGTGAAGTATTTACTATCTTTTTCTCTTCGTGATTTTATGTACGTGAAAGAAGTGAGTTGAGATTCAATTACTCAAATACCATTCTATTGTTTATGTTATATCTAAAATTAGAATTATAGGAAAATGAAAGGAAATAAATAAATCTATATTAATAACATAAAAAAGTAAAAAAAAATTACAAATATGATGTAATAAAATAATGTGTATTATACTATGAAAAGAAATAAACTAACAATTGAATTCTAAATTCTATCTTCATGGTTTTTAGGACATTGTAACATATGAAGGAATGTTATCCATGAGTTGGACGCAACTTTAGATGAATTGTAGATACCAAATGGAAACTTCTATAAAAGTCCTTGTTTTTATATAAGAGATAGTCTAATGAGTAGGAAAATTCACTAACGATATCGTTTGAAAGAATAATTAGCTAATGGAAGGCTAAGAAATTATCATGTATGCATTTTCATGTACCTATGTCAATGATATAAGGGTTTATTCAACAAATAGGTGAAATTATAGTCTCTTGTAGCTATGAAAAACAGGGATTGTACAATCACAACACACATACATGATGGACATTAGCTAAGTATTAGGAAGGAAAGTGAACTTTAATACATGAAAATATAGTCTAACTAAGAAAAATAATTTTTAGTGAGAATACCATCTAATTCCTAAATTACTTTGTAGGAAAATACTATACAAATTGGGTTCCTAGCACCTAGGGCAGGACCTAATGAAAGGAGGCTTATATCCTTGAAGGAACAATAGTTTAAGTAGTGAAGATGTCTTTCATTAGTTAGAAAAGTACTTATACATGAAAATTTGCAGAATTGAAAACTTGAATACCTTCTACCGCTAAAACCTTTACTAACTTTGACTACCCTCTAGATTTTATAACTATATAATGAATTACTTGAGCCCTTTATCTATAAAATAGGGTTGCTGGCTAGAATCCTTGAAGGGAAGTCTTATTTCCCTCAAAAATTCCTTAAAATAGGATCATGCTCCCTAAGTAGCCTCACAACTACAGGGAGGGGATATTAGTGCGTGAATCCAGCTAAAATTGATCATCATATAACAAGTTACAGGTTCCATAAATTCCCTTGACTCGATATCCTCGTGATATGTTCCAAATATTCTTTAATATAATGCATCATAAGTTCACTAGGCACATAAAGCATGAAAACTCTTTCTAACCTTCCTAAGAACTTATTTAAGCTAACGAAAAATTATTAGTTTCAAGAGAGGAGGCCTAATACATCCTTCTTATCCTTATGAAAGGTCATATTGGCCTTATGTTTTAACTAATTGGGAGACCCATTAATCAGCTTGGTAGCCGACTTATTTACTTAACGTTATAGATCAATTAGCATATAAAGAGGGTGAATTATTTATTGATGAATAAAAGGAAGACTCAGTGAAGTCTAATAAATGTTCTAAATTATGATATAAATTCCTCGCTATAAGTATAATAGAAATATGGATGCATATGTGGTTCGATTTCCTTGGATCAAGTTATGTATCTGGGAATCTGATGCCTAGACAATTTTCATGAGTGCACTTATGTGTGAGGCCTAGATCTATATTTTGGTAGTGCATCCAGAGTGGGACTCATTTTGGGAGCTTGAAGGTGAAGAGCTAGATATACTCATGAGTTATATTTTCGATCAAATTCGCAGTGGGGCCCTTGACAAAGAAATGTTGCGAGGTTGAATCCCCTACTAAGAGGTGGATGTATCCAAGAATATAGGACATTTAGGAGTGTTGACATAGTGTCAGCTGAAGAAACCTAGATGTGCGCTAAGCTCATATATTTTTGCAAGGAAGAGAAAATAAATGAGTGTAAGGATCTCAAAGTTTGTGATAAATTAATTTCTTGTGCAACAAGGATTTTTGTAAAATGGGATATAACATGTTTTTGTTCAAAAACGTAGAGGGATTTGACTTGTGTGATCCCCTATCATAGGTTGATGTGGAAAATGTCACATAGGTTGGGAAAGGTTGCATGAATTCCATGGGGGTAGGTGACATGGGTTTAAGTTGATGTGGCGCCTACATGTTTTGACACGTGACAAGTAGGAGCACACTTTTTGGATGACAAAGGAGTTGATTTTTGGTCGACATGTGGCACTACTCGAGGATGCAACATGGTAGGGTGGCATCACCCTAACGTCTACAAGAAGAAAATGAGAAATGTGACATGGAGATAGATGACATGGATTCTAAATGGCACCATGGGGCATGTCACATAGTCTTGGAGATAGAAGGTGTGATTTCAAAATTTTTGCATTAGGGAACAAGAACGTTCTTAGTCATGCCTTCCACCAAGTGTTATATTGGAGACACTTATGATGAAGAAAGTTAAATTATTTGTCTTTGCACGCTTTTTTTAGAGTAGTATTCACCTCTTTTCTTGGCATAATGGCATGATGGTGTGGACTACGTTGGCATGCTAGAAGTTTCATTGGGTTATGTGTAAACGGGTCGAAGTCGCTATTTTATGTAAATGGGTTTTAAGGGAAAATTGTGGGCCTCAAACAATGGTTTGAAACCATAGTATCTTGGTGATAATTTGATATAAATATATATGGATCAAGTTAATTAAATTAGCTCATTTAAGTAAGAATATCATCCTTATGTTGATTTTGTAAGGATTTCTGTCTAAGACTGTGTTTGGGTAGAAAGGCTCCTGTTGGATGTTTCCGTGGAGACCTAGCCATGCCTATGTGTGGACACCATGGACTATGTGCGTAGAAGGGTAATTGTATTGAACTGTTGAATCTATTAATGCAGGGAATGTTTTTCCAGAATAAAATGTGTTATGTGTTTGATGTCTTAATTATCTGATTACTATGAATCTAATATTGTTTATTGCTTTGAGATCGCTTTACTTATGTTTATTATTAAATTCATCCACGTGAATAAATCCTATATTTCTTTCATGAATATCAGTTTATGATTAATTATATGTTAGATTAATCGATCTACTTAGTAGTATCTATTACTATGCTGATATAAACACATTGTATCTGCGAAGATCGATTATATGTTTATGAGGCAAAGTTGATCTGATAGTTGGTTAATATATTTTTCATGATTATGCTTTTAATATGAAAAATATTTTATGTTAAAAGTTTTTTTAGGGAAACTACATCAATTTCTTCCTCAGGGTGTGGAAACTTGGTTCCATTACCCCCCTATACTTCTTCGGGTGAGACTTTGATCTACACAAGTGTTGGAAAAAATACTGAGAGGGGGGCTGAATCAGTATTTGGAGCTCATATCTATAAGTTTATTTTTTTCTTTTGCAGAATTCCATACGCGGCTTTTATGAACCGAACTCACGTATACACGAGGATATGCTGAAAGAAACTAGCATATACTGATATAAATTTCTAGTTTATAAAGCTTCTCAGAAATAGTATTTAAATTAGATTTACCAGTTATGAATTAGGTTAAATAATCAGTAAATATGTGCAGTGACAATAGTATAAAACATCACACAAGTGGAACACACATGAACACCAATATTTAAGGTGGAAACCCAATTCGGGAGAAAACCACCGTTGTTGTCGTCTATGTATTCAATATTTATTATATTGAAAAATGATTACAACATTTTACTGATGTAGAATCATATCAGTACACAGGATTCTAGCTGAAGAAGGCTGCAACCTTCACTTGTTTACTAGCTACTACTGGAAGGGAGCTCCAACCCCATTTATTCTCATTTACCAGCCACTCCTGGAAGGGAGCTTCGACCCTCTGAACATAACACCAGCTTCTACTGGTAGGAATATTCTACTTCCATACTGAAGGCTTCAACCCTCAGACCCACTGCAGACCATGTTTCATCAATTTTCATACTGGATCAAACAACACCAACACAACCCTTTATCAATAATCATAAAATTTGCCCAATAATTCAATTAGAACAGTGAAAACACTCTAACCAGAAATTTAGAAATAACCCAGCCTTAAGAATAGATATGCAGATACAAAATCAACCCTGAACAATCATTAATTCAAATAGCATACACTACTATGCTTCACTGAAGACGCGTACATACACGCTTTCCTTCACACCAACCTGTGTATGCCTCAGTGCATACTATTTTCATAACCTAGAATGAATACGCTACTTCACTTTCTTAAAGATACATGTATATGCACTTTTCTTTATACCAACCCACAAATACTTCTGTGTATACTATTCTTGAGAATGTGGTCAGACTCAGATTCATATCTAAGGCTTTTAGTCAGAAATTTTCTTAGCAGTGCAAAATATGTAGACAGTCAATCAACTTTAATCATGTTTTCTCAATCATTGATTAGATTTTTTCATGATCAAATTTAGCACCATACTCAATATTCAAAACAACCCAGAACTTCAAGAAGACTTCATTGACAGACAGCAGACAAAAAGCAGGAATCACAGTAGTAATATCTGCAATAATCTTCAGAAAACCCTAACTGACATACACGCTTTTCATGAAGCAAACCCGCGTATATATGCACTTTTACTGAGACCAAATTTCATATAGATCTGTAAAATTGAATTTTTCAGAACAGACCAGATCTATAAAACTTACCCAAATTTATTCATTTTCTTCAGCATACTTGCGCCAGATATTCATCATTTCTTCAGTATATCATACTAAAGATTCATCATCTTCAGATCTAGATATATTTAACCATCATTATATCCATGGGTGCATCATATATTCGGGTCTATCAATTAAAAACAGAGTTCATCCATGTAGATATTCCTTGGAGAAACTTATTCATTAACAACCCTTACAGCATGCATGCATTGCACTATGATCTTCTTCTCCTTATATAGATTTATCTTTTACCATTACCATGAGTCAAAACCACTCAACTGCTAATGATAATCCTGGACGGAATCAAATATATAATAGAACGCTCAATACCGTGGGCTAATACCATGGTAAAGCCCCCTGGTATTATAATTTTGGAGCACAAACAAGCATACCTGACTTGGGACGTACTTCTCTGCATGCATACGCAACTTGGTCTTTACAAACCCACGTATAAATTGTCACATATTAAAAATAACCAATCTGTTGTACAAAAATTCTAAGCGACTATTGAGATTCTTCATACATATAGTTTCTTCGTCCTTTGCCTAAGAGTTGCCATCAAGGACAATCAATTGATTATTATAGATCACAATAAAAATATTGCCAAGAATCTCCCCCTTTGGTCTTGATGGCAACCATAATCATTAGGCATATATATTCAAACATCCTTAGAAGTCCCCCCCTTTGACATCAAGGGCAAAGGGCAGATCAACATCCATTGTACAGAAATTACCAAGCTCCCCCTGAGTTCATGCTTGAATATTCAGACATATTTTTCAATGAAGTACATGAATTTTCAACCGAGTATGGCCTTTCCTATCACCAATTACTCATACATGCATCAATGATCCAACTAAGTGGATTTACATATTTGACTCAACTACCCAACCAAGTGGGTGTAAAAATTTGAACAAGTCCTTACATGACTGAATATAACAATTTATACCATAGATCTCAACATGATCTTTTCATCAAATGAATTTTTATAAACCAGACCAATGAATCTCAATCATGAGATCATACCATAGTAAACACTTAGAATGCCAACAATGCATCCTTTCCCACAGGACAAGTGCTCCCCCTTAGCTTGTGCACCCTAAACACTTTCAACAGCCAATCATCAAGGCATCTGATGGAATTGAGGCTGGATATTGATAAACTCATTCAACAATAGCCCATACATCTTCTCTAAGAGATTGAAGATATGATTTTGTCCTTGTTTTCCAGAAGATTAAATTGTTTCCTTTGAAGAGTGGAGGCCTGATAGATGTTGTCCCATCTTGATTGCTCATCTTGGTTGATCTTCCTTCTAGCAGCTAATATTCTTTAGAAGGACCTGCTTTGATCCCAATTGTTGGGAAAAATACTGAGAGGGGGGGTGAATTAGTATTTAGAGCTCATAGCTATAAATTTAACTTTTTCTTCTGTAGAATTCCATACATGGCTTTTATGAACTGAACTCGCATATACACGCAGATATGCTGAAAGAAACTAACGTATATTGATATAAAATTCCAGTTTAGAAAGCTTCTCAGAAACAATATTTAAATCAAATTTACTAGTTATGCATCAAGCCAGATAATCAGTAAATATGTGCAGTGACAGCAATATAAAACATCACACAAGTGGAACACACATGAACACCAATATTTAAGGTGGAAACCCAATTCGTGAGAAAACCACCGCTGCTGTCGTCTCTGTATTCAATATTTATTATATGGAAAACTGTTTACAACATTGTAATGATGCAGAATCATATCATTACACAGGCTTATACCTACAGAAGGCTGCAACCTTCACTCATTTACCAGTTGCTACTAGAAGGGAGCTCCAACACCCTTTTTTCTCGTTTACTAGCCACTCCTGGAAGAGATCTTCAACCCCCTGAAAATAACACTAGATTCTACTGGCAAGAAGATTCTACTTCCATACTGAAGGCTTCAACCCTCAAACCCACTGCAAACCACGTTTCAACAATTTTCATACTGAATCAAACAACATCAACACAACCCTTTATCAACAATAATAAACTTTTCCCAATACTTCAATTAGAACAGTGAAAACATTGTAACCAGAACTTCAGAAATAACTTAGACTTCATAATAGATATGCAGACAGAAACTCAACCCTAAACAGTCATTAATTCAAATAGCACACACTACTTTTCTTCACTGAAGTCGCGTACATACGCGCTTTCCTGCACACCAACCTGCGTATGCCTCAGTGCATACTATTTTCATAACCTGGAATGAATACGCTACTTCGATTTATTAAATATGTGTGTATACATGATTTTATTTATACCAACCCGCGTATACTTCTATGTATACTATTCTTCAGAATGTGATTAGATTCAGATTTAGATCTAACGCTTTCAGTCATACATTTTCTTAGCAGTGCAGAATCTTTAGATAGTCAGTCAACCTTAATTATGTTTTCTCAATCATTGATTAGATTTTTTCATGATCAACTTTAGCAGCATACTCAGTATTCAAAAGAACCTATAACTTCAAGAAGACTTCATTGATAGACAATAGACAAAAATTAGGAATCACAGTAGTAATATCTACAATTATCTTAAAAAAACCCTAACTGCCATATGTTCTTTTCATAAAGAGAACCCGCGTATATACGCACTTTTACTGAGACAAACTTGCGTATAGATCTGTAAAAGTAAATTTTGTAGAACATACCAGATCTATAAAACTTACCTAGATTTCTTCATTTTCTTCAGCAGAATTGTGCCAGATCTTCATCATTTCTTTAGTAGATCATACTAGAGATTCATCATATTTAGATATAGAGATATTGAACCATTATTATATCCATGGGTGCATCATGGATTCAGATCTATCAATTAAAAATGCAATTCATCCATGCAGATATTCCTTAGAAAAAAATATTCATTAACAACCCTTACAACATGCACACCTCGCACTATGATATTCTTCTCCTTATATAAGTTTAGCTTTTACCAATAACATGAGTCGAAACCACTCAAGTGCTGATGGTAATCCTGGACGGAATCAAATAGATAATACAACACTCAATATTGTGGGCTAATACCATGGTAAAGCCCCTTGGTATTATAATTTTTGGAGCAAAAACAGGCATACACAACTTGGGATGTACTTCTCCACGTGCATATGTGACTTGCCCTTTACAAACCCATGTGTACATTGTGACATATTAAAATAACCAATTTGTTGTAAAAAAATTCTCAAAGACTACTGAGATTCTTTATACAGATAGTTTCTTTGTCCTTTGCCCGAGAGTTTCCATCAAGGACAATCAATTGAATATTATAGATCACAAGAAACATATTTCCAACAACAAGAAGGTCATTTCCGAAAGGGCGAGTATTTGGAGGGTTTTATGGTTGTGCAATAAATCCAAACTTGGGTCAGGACCGCTCAAGAAAACAGGGATATAATTTGTTTTTGTTGAAAAATAGAGAGAACTTTTCCTTTTGTGATCCCCTATCACAGGTTGATGTGGAAAATTCCATGTAATTGGGGAAAGGTTGCATGGATGCCATGGGGGTAGGTGACATGTGTTTAAGCTGATGTGGCACCTACATGCTTTGACATGTGGAAAGTAGGAGAATTATTTTTGGAGGACAAAAGAGTTTATTTTTGGTCAACATGTGGCACTACTCGAAGATGCCACATGGTAGTCTGACTTCACCCTAATGTTAGTAAGAAGAAAAAGAGACAGGAGATGTCGATATAGATGACATGGATGTTAGATGACACCATCGGGCATGTCACAAAGTCTTAGAGATAGAAGGTGTGATTTAAATTTTTTTTCATTGGGAAACATGAAAGTTCTCCTTCACACCTTCTATCTAGTGTTATATTGGAAACATATTTGGTGAAGAATGTAAAATTATTCGTCTTTTCCCGCTAGTTTTATAATGGTATTCACCTCTATTCTTGGAATAATGGCATTATGGTGTGGGCTATGTTCACCTGGTGGAAGCTACATTGGGTTTTGAGTACATGGCTTAGCCACATATAGTGAGGTTGCATGGTGTACTGAAGAAGATTGTGTCAGACATTGATGGTAAATTCACTTATAGGTTTTGGAAAGAGTTGTTTGAAGGCTTGGGTACAAATTTGGCCTTTATAAAACCTTATCATCCATAGACATATGGATAAGAAGAGAGGGTCAAGAATATTTTGGATGAGATTTTGAGAATATACGTCATGCATCAACAACGAAAGTGGGAATAATATCTACCACTAGTTGATTTCGCTTACAACAATGAGTATTAGGAGTCTCTAAGGATCAATATGTTTGATGTAATCTATATAAGGAGTCTTAATACTAATATCAGTTGGAACGATCCCTTTAATATGGTACTGTTTCACCTCCATCAGCGATCTAACGATTAACGGTTTGGGAAATCATCCCATTTCATGAACCGCCCTTGTCATTAATTCTTGAGCACTCTACTCTTGTGAAATTCTTTTAATGTGTTGGTGGGGGGTGATTGGCAGAAGATCCTTCCAACTACATGCACGTCTTATAACTATCAAGTGGGGGCCTACTGTTCTAAAAAAATCTGCCAATAAATATGCTTTCCACTGCTACTATATGTTCCGCTAGGCCAACTCAGTTGTTTGTTTGTCCTTACACTATCGAACTACCATGTCCACTCTGCTACCGAACCCTCCATATTTGAGGAATGTTCCAAAATAACTTCCTTGAAATAGAGTCTCCAACCATTTTATCTCTACCACTTTAACTTTTGTGGTTCTTGAATTTGGATGGGTCTAACATTCATTCTAGGTGGCCATTTCTAAATTTCCACATACCACATAAAATATCTTTCATAGCTCTATCCATTTACGTGGGTTTCATCTACTATTAAGGTGATCTTATATACTATAAATTCCTTCAAAGTCTCTGCACCATTCTCCATTAAGCTTGATCTTCATTCTTCTTGTTACCTAAAACCCAATCACTTTTACCATCATAATTAATACTTTGGACAACTTTTCCATCAATGAAAACATATTTCTAACATTCCATCTGTAGGAAAATTAAATTTACAATTGATAAAAACAAGGTCATTAAGAAACTATCTAATTAATAATTATAGAAAACAAAGTGGTAGTGGAAAGGTGAGTTGGATTTATAGAGAAAACTACTTATTGCATAAAGGAAACTATCTTTTGGTGCTTATCATCACAGGATGCACGTGAAAGATTCAATAAGAAGTTCACTTATAAACTTGGAAGGAAATTTCGTTTTCCATAAATATGATTTGTGGAAAATCATAGGTAGACTAAATTCATGTAAAGAAAATGTACAAAGGAAGGGGCTTGAGCACTTATATTGGGCCCTAACTCAACAAGACTCAAGTCCTTGTATAAAAATAAAGTTAAGAACAAAATAATGGTTTTTATTAACATTAAAAGCGTTCATAAATGTAACATAAAAAATACAATAATAGTGATAATTTTCCTTCACTGAAAATCACAATCTTTCCTCTAGAATTTGAATCCCTACCAAGCTAGTAGGCTCTCTTATTATGATGAAAAAAGAGGGTGAGGGGAACCCTCATTGAAGGGGAGAATTATTCGCTCCAAAGAAATTAAAAAAGTGGATCTATTCCCTTAGTGTAATCATAGCCAAAGATAGATATAGTTTTTAAGAGCCAGCTGAGTTGTAATTAGCTTGTAACAAGGAGCATGCCTCCTTGATGCTCTCGGGTTTGTCTCCAACATGATCTACATGAAAAATATTTAATCTCCAAAACATCTAATGTATTAGGGCACATGACATACTAGATATCTCCTAACTCTATTAGGAACACATTATAACCTGAAAAATACATTATCAAATATAGAAGGAGAGATTTACTATTGAAATTTTCAACAAGAAATATTGAAAATGGCAACAAGGAGAGTCTTCTAAATTAATTTTATGTTAATTAAATTAGAATTAAATTGTAATTCCACATCACATGAAAACTTGTATGAGCTAACTAAGTGAGGAAGATTTTTTTAGTTTAGTTAATTCAAGTTGAGGGTCAAATTGGAGGTATGTAGAGCATTTCCTACATTTTTGGTTTTATTTTGAGTTATAATTAATTAACATAATTTATTTGAGTTGAAATTATTTTATCTAGTTCTAACTGATGTAGGAAATAGTGAAAGGTCAAGTGAATTAAATTTTATTTAGTTCACATGGATTTATTAATCAAATACTGATAATTCATTAAAAATAGATCATGCATGTTAGTTCTGAAAAAGACCAAGTTTAGATTGGAGTTAAATGGAAGTGTACTATCAATTTTATAATTAGAAAATTGTATAGATGGTGCATGGAGTCATAGGAATATCCTCGATGTAATTCACATGAATTATTAGGGAATTTTCTCATTAAATACAAGCCTAATTCGTCATTGAAATTTGCAAGGAAGAAGGAGCTTGGAAGGTTAGGAAATTGGTCAGAGTCATCCTAGGAAGCAATGAGATAGATTGAGATAGTACATAGGTTTCTCATCTTGGAGAAAAGAATTGCGTTGTTCTCATATTCCTTGACTTATAAAATATACATATAGGGGGGTTTTAGTTGTGGCTTTCCCTAGACAAATATTTGTGTTGTGCAATTGAAATTATTTCTCTTTCTTTTTCATGTGATTTTGCGATTGTAATTGGTTTCTGAAATTTGTAGAGTACACTCAGGTAATTTTTTTTTTTGCATACTAAAAATATCAGTTTAAATCTAAATGGATTTTCTACATGGTAACAGAGTAGGAATTACTATAGAATAGATTATACAAGTTTTTTTTGAGACTGTGAATCATATTTGGAGATCTACTCTTTAGGACCAGCAATGGGATCATGATGTCTTTTTGTGGTTTGAGACTCGAATATCCTCTTAATGGTAAGTTCAAATTACATAGCTTGGAAGGATAGGATGGAGGCATTTTTATAAGATAATCAACTGAAGAAATTCATAGATCATGATATCTTGAAGCCTCCAACATCTAATGCTAAAGTTTTGGCAGAATGGTAGAGGTGTGTAGCAAGAGCTAGGAGGGTAATCTTGGAGGGTGTGAGAGACAAAATATTATTGAAAATACATTTTAAAGAGACTCCCTTTATTGTGTGGAATACTCTCAATGAGATATTTGGTAATAAAAATGAGGCCAAGAAACTTGAACTGATGAAGCAATTGAGGATTGAAGTAAATGGGTATGAGGTAGTCTTCTGAGATAGGAAGGCATACCTAAAGTATCTTTCTTCATGTGAAATCAAGAAATTTGGTATCAATTTTGAGAGCCTCTACACATTAGAGTAATATTTGTGCACAACCTTGAGGAACAAGGTATGGATTAGATATGTTGAGGTTGAGAGGGAGAATGATTTAGAACTTAAGAGGTAGCCTCATCCAGTTGATAGTTGGGATGACCACGAGTATGATGATCCATTAGGAACCTTAATTAGGAGGAGAGTTTGAGCCAAGAGGGTATAAGGAGTACATATAGAAATACCTCCAGGTATGTACTCCTTATAATGCGACGTGAAGCATTAGTCCCAAGAGTGTATAAATTTGGGTAGGGTCCATTGAGATGTTTTATCTCATGAATAATTAATTTGCTATGGGATCCTATAGTACATAGTAGAAGGATGGATAAGTGGGGGTTGATGAAGTCATATTTCAGAGTGAAAGATGCAAAGACTATCAACAGTCAGATACTAGGGAGCATAGAGAAGATTTGACGAAATAGTAGATGGCACAATGTGCATTCTGCAGCAAATGAAAGTTTTCAGTAGAGAGTGTAGTAGCTAGTAGTAGTCAGAGACTCTAGTGACATATGCATCATACTGATCATAGTTGATTCAATTTGCATGCTTTTTACTTTCATAAGTTGTAGTAGAAACAATACTAGAGAGAATTGTCGCATGTAGAACATTCCAATGATATCGGATCGGGATAAATTTGAATTAATTTATTATTGAGAGGGATTGTTGAAATTTGAAAGAATAAATATTGAAAATGAAAGCAAGAAGAGGCTTCTAATTCAATTTTTCCTTAATTAAATTAGAAATAAATTGTAATTCTACATCACATGAAAACTTGTACAAGTTAAATATGTGAGGAAGACTTATTTAGCTGATTTAATTCAAGTAGAGGGTATTGGAGGCATGCAAATAATCTCCTACATTTTAGGGGCCATGGTTGAGTTTATCTTGAGTTGTAAATAATTAACTTAATTTGTTTGAGCTAAAATCAGTTTAACTAGTTCTAACTGATCGAGGAACTAGGGACATGTCAAGTGAATTAAATTAGATTTAATTAAAATTCAATGATCAATAAGATAACTAAAAATTCAATAAAAATATCTTGTGCATGTCAATTCTAAGAAAGACCGAGTTGAGATTGAAGTTAAAGGGAATTTTACTATCAGTTGTATAATTAGAAAAATGTACAGATGGTGCATGGATTTAGGGGAAGATACTTGATGTACTTCTCATGTATTATTAGGGAACTTAATCATTAAATATGGGCCTATTTCCTCATTTAACTTTGCAAGGAAGAAGGAGCTTGGAAGGCTAGGAAGTTGGCCAAAGTCATCTTAGGAAGTAGTAAGACATATTGACATAGTGCATAGGTTTCTCATGTTGGAGAAACGAATTGTAATTTTCTCATATTATTTGACTTATGCAATATATAGATAGTGGGGTTTTTAGTTGAGCCTTTGCGAAGATAAATCATTGTGTTCTAAAATTGAATTATTTCTCTTTCTTTTTCATGTGATTGTGCGATTGTAATTAGTTTCCGTACTTTGTAGAGTACATTCAAGTAATTTTTATAGCATGTTACAAATATTACTTTGAATCTATGTGGATTTTATACATGGTATGAGAGTAAAAATCAGTATAAAATGGAAGAATACGAGTTTGTTATGAGATGGTGAATCGTATTTTGATATATACCCTTTAGGACTAGTAAGAGGATCATGCTATCTTTTTGCGGTTTGAGACTTGAATATTCCCTTGATGGTATTTCAAATTACATAGCTTGGAAGGAAAATATGGTGATGATTTTGGAAGATAATTAGCTAAAGAAATTCATAGATCATGACATACCGAAGCCTCCAAAATTTGATGCCAAATATCTAGCAGAGTGGTAGAGGTGTGTAGCAAGAGCCAGGAGGATAATCTGCTGAAGAGAATACATGGTAAAGAGCCTCGCTTTGTTATGTGGAAGACTCTCAATGATATATTCGGTCATAATAATGAAGCCAAGAAACTTGAAGTGATGAAGAAATTGAGGATTGAAGTAAATGGGTATAAGATAGTCTTCAGAGATAGGAACGTATACCTCAAGCATATTGCTTCATGTCAACTCAAGAATTTTGCTATCAAGGTCGAGAGAATCCACACATTAGAGTAATAAGTGTCCACAACCTTGATGGGAAAGTTAAGGATTAGCTATGTTGTGGTTGAGAGGGAGAATGATTTAGCGCTCAAGAGGGAGCCTCATATAGTTGACAGTTGGGATGACCATGAGTATGGTCATCAATTAGATACCTTCTTTAGGATGAGTGTTCGAGCCAAGTGGGTAGAAGTATTACATGTATCAATACCTCCACGAGAGTGGTGGGGCGATGTGAAAGTCCCAAGTGTGAAAATTTTTGCAGGGTCCATTGATATTTTTTGACTCACGAATAATTAACTTTCTATGGGAGCCCACAATACATAGTAGTAGGAAGGATAAGTTGTGGTTGATGCAGTCATATTTTAGAGTGACAGTTAGAGAGACTAGAAGCGATCAAATACTAGGGAGCATAGAGAATATTTGGATGCAGAGTAGATTTCATAGTGGAGAGTGGGCAACAACATAGAGTTTTCAGTAGAGAGTGTAGTACCTAGTAGCAGTGAGAGTACCTCGTGACATACACATCATACTGATCATAGCTGATTGAATTCATATGCTTTTTATTTTTAGAAGTTATAGTAGAAACAACACTAGAGAGAAGGGTTTCATGTAGAACATTCCAAAGGTACCATATCAGGATAAATTTGAATTCATTTCTTGTTGAGAGGAATTGTTGAAATTTCAAAAAGAAATATTGAAAATGGTAACCAGAAGAGGCTTCTAATTTAATTTTCCCTTAATTAAATTAGAATTAAATTGTAATTACACATCACATGAAAACATGTACATGTTAACTATGAGAGGAAGACTTACTTAGTTCGGTTAATTTGAGTATAGGGTAAAACTGGAGGCATGGGGAGGATCTCCTAATTTTTAGGGGCCCTTGTTGAGTTTATTTTGAGTTGTAATTAATTAACTTAATTTTTTTGAGTTAAAATCAACTTAAATAGTATTTACTGAGGGAGGAACTAGTGATAGGTCAAGTAAATATATTTAATTAACATTAAATGATTAATAAGATAACTGGTAACTCAGTAAAAATAGCTCATGCATGTCAGTTTTGAGAAATACCCAGTTGATATTGGAGTTGAAGGGAAGTGTACTATCAGTCGTATAATTAGAAAAATATACAAATGATGTATGGAGTCAAAGGAAAAACCTTGATGTATTGTGATGGTATTATTAGAAAATTTCCTCAATAATTAGTGGCCTAATTCATCATTTAATTAAAAAAGGAAGCAATAGCTTAGAAAGCTAGGAAATTGGCTAAGTATTGGTCAGAGTCATCCTAGGAAGAAGTGAGATAAATAGAGATAGTACAAAGGTTTCTCATCTTCGAGATTTTTTTTTTAATGTTCTCATATTCTTTGACTTATGCAATATACAGGTAGTGGGGATTTTAGTTGAGGGTTTCCCCAGATAAATATTTATGTTGTGCATTTAAAATTCTTTCTCTTTCTAGTTCATTTGATTGCACAATCGTAATTGGTTTCCACAATTTGTAGAGTAGATTCAAGTATTTTTTTTTTAGAATATTACAAATAAAAGTCTGAATATAAGCGTATTTTCTATGTTTACACATGCAAAAGGATGGATGGATGAGCCTTAAATTATACCTATTTAGGAGGCCCATCATTTGTAGTGTATTCATTTGCATAGAAAAAGTGTGTAAGATCTTGGTTTCCAGGTACTCAAACATACCTCTAATATCATTCTTCGTATTTTTTGAGGGGGGAGAGGGACTTACCAAACCCTTGATTTATCTAATTTTTTCCCTTGCAATCTTGAGTTAATTTTGAATGTTCTTTTGATATCATAATAGATATAGTACTTCCGTCAGTTCTTATATGGCTACCCATATTAAGACTAACTTCAAGGTATTTTAGTCTAGAGTGTAGTTGTGTGCTATTCTATAAATAATCTGATATATTTACTGAAATTCTTCTAGGAATTCATTTTCTCCTTGATTCATCTTGAATATCTCATCCCTGGTGTATATTTCTCTATAATAGTCCTATTACACAGCGATGAAAATATTCTACTTTTGTTGCCATGAAATGATGCTCCCCTTATCTAGGCTAATGAAGTAGTGAATGGTTGAATATTTTAGACTCGAAAGGAAAAATTTAATTTTTTTTTTTTTCATTATAACTATAGTCACAACTTCAAGATACAACAAAATTATACATAAATTTTTTAGGATCTTCAATACCGAGACAATAGAAGTATGGGAGGAAAAATGGGATGTCTTTCTTCGTTTTGGACTATCCATTTATCTCTCTAATAAAAAAATTAACTCTTTATTTTGTCTATTCCTAGTCACTGGTATTGGTAGGCTGTAAATATATTTATTCTCCTACAAGCTCCTTAGGAATCCTCACTTTCTCACCTAGAAACGCCTCTATATCCTATATGGATAGTGTGGGAGGCTCCTGGGTATAAAAAAGAGGATAGATACTTGTGGTAGTTTGTATTTTCTATAAGAAACTTCTTGTCTTATCACTAACACTTTAGGGCATAAATAATGAAATGTAATTTTCAATATTTTTCAAAGATTAATTTAAGAAATGTTGTTGTAATACAATTTTTTGTATTTTTTTAAATATTCTTAATGCAAATTTTGTTTTTTTTTTATAGAAGGTAATATGAGTGTAAAAAAAAATCAACAAGTGATGTAGACAATGCATACTCTGACACCTCCCCCTACAACAACACCAAAAGGTGATGGTTCTCAGTATTGGAGAAAGAATACTATAAATCCCAAGAGTCTCAAATTTAATTCTCAACCAAGGGTTCATATGATATTAATATAGGTTTGTAATATGTGTTAAGTATGTATTACCTTCTTCTCTCGGTGATTTTATGTAGGTGAAAGCAATGAGATGAGATTCAGTTACTCAAATACCATTCTATGGTTTATGTTATATCTAAAATTAGAATTATAGGAAAATGGAAGGAAATAAATACATCTATATTAATAATAGAAAAATATCAGAAAAACATTACAAATATGATGAAATAAAATCATGTGTATTATACTATGGAAAGAAAAAAAACTCAAAATTGAAACAAAGAATGTAAATATCACACCCTAATTTTGTAGGACGAAAGACAATTTTTTTACAACAATTAGGCTAAGGAATAGAATTGGTCTCTTGAATTGTAAATTTTATATTCATGGGTTTTAGGGCACTGTAACATATCAAGGAGTATTATCCATGAGTTCAATGCAAGTTTATATGAGTTTCAGATACCAAATGCACTAACGATATTTTTTTTAAGGTTGAATAAGCTAATTGAAGGCTAGTAAATTATGATGTACCCATTTTAATGTACTTATGTCAACGATATAATTATTTATTCAACAAATAGTGAAACTAGAGTCTCTTGTAGCTTTGGAAAACAAGGATTGTGCAGTCACAACACACATAAATGATGAACATTAGTTAAGAATTAGGAACCAAAGTGAAATTTAATACATGAAAATATATTCTATCTAAGGAAAATAATTATTACTGAGAATACCATCTAATACCCAAATTAATTTTTAAGAAAATACTATAAACAATCTAACTAATTAACCCTATAAAAAAAAATACTTCAGAAATGAAATTTGTAGAAATGAATAAATGAACGAGTGAATAAAATATAACAATACAAAATGGGTCCCTAACACCTAGGGTGGGACATAATGAAAGGAGGCTTAGATACTTGAAGGAACAATAGTCTAAGAACTAAAGATACGTTTAATTAATTAGAAAAGTACTTATACATGAAAATTTGCAGAATTAAAGCCTTCAAGACATTCTACTGCTAAAACCTTTAATAAATTTTTATATCCTCTAGATTTTATAAAAGTATAATTAACTACGTGAACACTTTATTTATACAATATGGATGACAGCTAGCATCCTTGAAGGGAGGGCTTCTTTCCCTCCAAAATTCCTTAAAATGGGATCATGCTCCCTAACAAGCCTCACAACTACAGAGAGCGCTAATTAGTGCTTAATCTAGCTAGATTTTATCATCATATAACAAGTTATAGTCTCCATAAATTCCTTTGAGTGGATATCCTCGTGATATGTGCTAAATCTACTTTAATATCCCGCATCGTAAGCACACTAGGCACATAAAGCATGATAACTCTTTCTAACCTTCCTAAGAACTTATTTAAGCTAAGAAAAAATTATTAGCTATAAAAGAGGAAGCCTAATGCATCCTTATTATCCTGACAAAAGATCATATTGACCTTATGTTTTAACTAATTGGGATACCCATTAATCTCCTTGACAGCTCAATGCTTTCCTTAACATTGTAGATCAATTGACATATAAAGAGGGTGAATTATTTTTTGAAGAGTTAAACGAGGACTCAACTAGGGTTGTGGGTATTTGAGTTAATAATAATGGGATTAATGTATGATTATGTATACCTATAAAGTTTATGATTACTTGACATTTATTGTGTGTGCATGGTGTGTAGTGCCTTGGTTAGATATCAACTTCGTGCCTTTTATTTCTTGTATTGTTATGATATGGTGCAAATGAAGTCTAATAAATGTTATGAATTATGATATAAATTATTCTCTATAAGTATAATAGAAATATGGATGCATGTGTGGTTGGATTTCCTTGGAGCAAGATATGTACCTCAGAATCTGATGCCTGGACAATTTTCATGAGTGCACTTATGTGTGAGGGCCAAATTTAGATTTTGAAAGTGCATACAGGGTGGGGACCATTTTGGGAGCCTAAAGGCAGAGAGAAATATATTATCATGAGTTATATTTTTAATGAAGTTCGTGGTGGGGCCCCTGACAAAGGCATGTTGCGAGATTGAATCCTTTACTAAGAAGTGGATGTATCCAATAATATAAAACATTTAAGAGTGTTGACATGGCGCCAGAGGAAGAAACCTAAATGTCGCCCAAGCTCATATATGTTTCCAAGGAAGAGAAAATATATGACTCCAGGGGTCTCATAGTCTATGATAGAGTAATTTCTTGTGCAACCAAGATTTTTCATAAAATTGGATATAATGTGTTTTTTTTTAAATATGCAGAGGGATTTTCCTTGTGCAATCTCCTGTCAAAGGTGGATGTGGAAAATGCCACATAGTTGGGGCAAGGTTGCATGGATGTCATGGGGGTAGGTGACATGGGTTTAAGTTGATGTGATTCCTACATGGTTTGACATGTGGCAAGTAGGAGCACGCTTTTTGGAGGGAAAAAGAGTTGATTTTTGGTGGACATGTGGCACTGCTCGAGGATGCCACTAGTTCTAAGTCACAGAGGAACTAGTGAAAGGTAAAGAAAATTAAATTTCATTTAATTCACATGCAATGATTAATAATATAATTGATAATTCAGTAAAAATTGATCATGTGTGTCAAATCTAAGAATGATTGAGTTGAGATTGGAGGTAAAGGGAAGTTTACTGTCAGTTGTATTATTAGAAAATTATACAAATGGTGCATGGAGTCATAGAAAGATCCTCTATGTGCTTCACATGTATTATTAGGGAATTTCCTTGTTAAACAGGGGCATAATTCCTCATTAAACTTCACAAGGAAGTAGGAGCTTAGAAGACTAGGAAATTGGTCAGTCATCCTAGGAAGTAGTGAGATAGATTGAGATAGTGCATAGGTTTTTCAGCTTGGAGAAAAGAATTGTATTGTTCTTATATACTTTGACTTATGTAATATAAAGATAGCGGGGTTTTTACTTGAGGCTTTCCCGAGATAAATATTTGTGTTGTGCAATTGAAATTATTTCTCTTTCTTTTCATGTGATTATGTGAATGTAATTTTTTTCCAGATTTTGTAGAGTGCATTCAAGTAATTTTTTTTTTATCATATTAAAAATATCATTTTTAATCTATGTTGATTTTCCACATAGTATCAGAGTAGGAACCACTATAGAAGAGAAGAATACGAGTTTGTTTTTAGATGCCGAATTGGATTTGTATATATACTCTTTAGGACCAACAAGAGGGTCATGATGCTTTTATGTGTTTTGAAAATCAAATATGCCCTTGATGGTAGTTAGAATTACATATCTTGGAAGGACAGGATGGAGGCTGTGATATAAGAAAATTGGTTGAATAAATTCATATATCGTGATATCATGAACCCTTCAACATTTGTTTCTAAAGGCCTGACAAAGTGGTAGAGGTGTGTAGCAAGAGCTAGGAGGATCATCCTAGAGGGTGTAAGATACCACATGGTATTGAAAATACATGGTAAAGAGACTCCCTTAGTTATGTGTAAGACTCTCTATGAGCTATTCGGTAATAAAAATGAAGCTAGGAAATTTGAACTAATGATGAAATTGACGATTGAAGTAAATCAATATGAGGTAGTCTTCAAAGATAGGAAGGCATAACTCAAATATATTGATTCATGTCAACTCAAGAAATTTGGTATCAAGGTAGAGAGCATCTACACATTAGAGTAACATGTGTGAAGAGCCTTGAGGAGAAAGGTAGGGATTATATATGTTGTGGTTGAGAGGGATAATGATTTAGTGCTCAAGAGGGAGCCTCATCCAGTTGACAATTGGGATGACCATGAGGATTATGATCAATTAGATACCTTCATTAGGAGGAGAGTTTGAGCCAAGATGGTAGGAGTACATGTAGCAATACCTCCAGAAGATAGGTGGGTTGATGTGAAGAAATAGTCCCATGAGTGTAGAAATTTTGGCAAGGTCCATTGACATGTTTTCTCTCATGAATAATTACCTTGCTATGGGAGCCCACAATACACATTAGCAGGATGGATAAATGGTGGTTGATGCAGTCATATTTTAGAGTGACAGATGTGGATATTATTAGGAGTAAGATACTGGGGAGCGCAAAGCAGAGTTGGCAGCGGAGTAGATGGCACAATGAAGAGTTAGCAGTAGCATGAAGTTTTCAGTACACATTATAGTAGCTATTAGCAGTCATATACTCTAGTGACATATGCATAATAATGACCATAGTTTATTCAATTTGGATGCTTTTTATTTTTATAATTTGTAGTAGAAACAAAAATAGAGAGAAGTGTTGCATGAAAAACATTCCAAAGGTACCAGATTGAGATAAAGTTGAATTTCTTTCTTGGTGAGAGGGACTGTTGACATTTTCAACAAGAAATATTGAAAATGAAAACAAGAAGAGGCTTCTAGCTTAATTTTCCCTTAATTAAATTACAAGTAATTGTAATTCCACATCACATGAAAACTTTTACAAGCTAAATATACGAGGAAGATTTATTTTATTGAGTAATTCAAGTAGAGGGTCAAATTGTGGGCATGCAGAACATATCCTACATTTTAGGGGCCCTAGTTGAGTTTAATTTGACTTGTAATTTATTATCATAATTTGTTTGACTAAGAATTAGTTTAAATAGTTCTAATTGATGGAGGAACTAGTGAGAGGTCAAGTAAATTAAATTAGATTTAATTCATACTCAATTACCAATAATATAAATAATAATTCAATTAAAATAGCCCATGCATGTCAGCTCTGAGAAAGATTCAATTGAGACTGGAGTTGAAGGGAAGTGTATTATCAGTTGTATAATTATAAAGTTATACAAACGATCCATGGATTCAGAGGAAAAACCTTGATGTATTGCGAAGGTATTATTAATGAATTTCCTCAATAAATAGGGGCCTAATTCCTC
The DNA here is from genome assembly GCA_034641835.2 of Pinus albicaulis. Taxonomy (NCBI): domain Eukaryota; kingdom Viridiplantae; phylum Streptophyta; class Pinopsida; order Pinales; family Pinaceae; genus Pinus; species Pinus albicaulis. The sequence continues at coordinate 915,960,333 of CM076572.1, read as the reverse complement.
ATTGAATTACAGAAGGAAGAAGGAGCTTGGAAGGCTAGGAATTGGCTAAGCATTGGTCAGAATCATCCTTGGAAGAAGTGAGACAAATAGAGATACTGCAGAGGTTTCTCATCCTAGAGAAAAACATTGTATTTTTCTCATATTATTTGACTTATGCAATATACAGGTAGTGGGGTTTTTAGTTTAGGCTTTCCCTATATAAATCTTTTTGCTGTGCATATGAAATTATTTCACTTTCTAATTCATTTGAGTACGTTATCTTAATTAGTTTCTGCAATTTGTAGATTAGATTCAAGTGTTTTGTTTTAAATATTACAAATATCATTTTGAATCTAAGTGTATTCAATACATTTATAAATGCCAAAGGATTGATGGATGAGCCTTAAACTATACCTATTTAGGAGGTGCATAATTTGTAGTGTATCCATTTGCATAGAAAAAGTTTGTAATATTTTGGTTTTCAGGTCCTATAACATACCTCTGATATTATTCTTAATAATTTTAGAGGGGGGAGATAGACTTACCAAACCCTTGATTTATATACTTTTTTTCCTTGAAACTCTTGAATGAATTTTGAATGTTCTTTTGATATCATAATGGTTGAGTTGTTATATGTCTCTACTGGATAGTAAATCAAGTATTTCCATCCCTTCTTATGTGAATACCCATAGTAAGAATGCATCCAAGGTATCTTAGTCAAGGGTGTAGTTGTGTGCTCTTCTATAACTCATCTGAAATATTTTCTCAAAGCCTTATAGGAATTCATTTTCTCCTTGATTCATGCTGAATATCTCATCCCTAGTGTATATTTCTCTATAATAGTCCTATTACATGGTGTTGAAAATATGCTACATTTGTTCCCATGAATGATGCTACGATTTTCTAGGCTCATGAACTACTGAGTGGTCGAATATTTTAGAGTGGAAGGGAATAACTTGAGTTTTTTTCGTTATCAATGTAGTCACAATTCCTTTAAACCACAACAAAATCTAACATAAAAGTGTCAGGATATTGAGTGGTGACACCATAGAAGTATGGGAGGACAACTAATATGTATTTATTCATTTTGGATTATCCATTTGTATCTCTAATAAGCAACATTAACTCTTGAGGTTGTATATTCCTAGTCACTAGTGTTGGTAGGTTGCAAAGATATTTATTCTCCTACAATCTCATTAGGAATCCTCACTTTCTCACCTAAAATGCCTCTATATCCTCTATGGACAATGTGCGAGGCTCCTAGATAGAAAAAAGAGGTTAGATGCATGTGGAAGTCAACATTTTTATAATAAATTTATTGTATTACGAATAACACTTTGGGGCATATAGAATAAAATGTACTTTTCATTTTTTTTTAAAGATTAATTTAATAAATGTTGTTGTAATACAATTTTCTAGATTTTTTTAAATATGCCTAACGCATATTTTTTTTTGTAGAAAGTAAAATGAGTGAAAAATAGAATCAACTAGTGGTGTACACATTTTCACACTTTGACACCTCCCCTACAACGATGCCAAAAAGTGATGGTTCTCAATATTGCAGCAAGAATACTACAACTCCCAAGAGTCTCAACTTTGATTGTCAATCACGGGTTTATATGAGATTAATAGAGTTTGGTACTATGTGTGAAGTATGTATTTCCTTATTCTCTTGGAAATGTTATGTAGGTGAAAGAAGTGAGATGAGATTCATTTACTCAAAGACCATTATATCATTTATGTTAAATGTAAATTTAGAATTATAGGAAAATGAAAGGAAATAAATAAATCTATATTAATAATAGAAAAAAAAAGTAGAAAAACATTATGAATATGATGAAATAAAATCATGTGTATTATAATATGAAAGGAAAGAAAACTCAGAATTGAAACAAAGCATGTAAATATCAAACCCTAATTTTGCACAAAAAGATAAAATTTTTCCAACAATTATGTTAAGGAATAGACTTGGTCTCTTGAATTCTAAATTCTATCTTCATGGTTTTTAAGACATTGTAACATGTCAAGGAATATTATCCATTATTTTGATGCATGTTTAGATGAGTTTCAGATATCAAATGGAAACTTCTATAACAGTAATTTTTTTATATAAGTGATAGTCTAATGAGTAGGAAAATGCACTAACAATATTGTTTGAAGGCAGAATGAGCTAATTGAAGGCTAAGAGTATGATGTATGAATTTTCATGTACATATGTTAATGTATGCATTTTCATGTACCTATGTCAATAATATAATGGTTTATTCAACAAATAGGTGAAACTAGAGTCTCTTGTAGCTTTTGAAAATAGGAATTGTACATTCAGAACAAACATAAATGATGAAAATTAGTTAAGAATTAGGAACTAACGTGAAATTTAATACATGAAAAGGTATTCTAACTAAGAAAATTAATTATTAGTGAGAATACCATCTAATACCCAAATTAATTTGTAAGAAAATACTATAAACAAGCTAACTAATTAACCCTATACAAAACAGTTCTTCATAAATGAAATTTGTAAAAATGAATAAATGAACAAATTCATAAATGATAACAATACAAAATGGGTCCTCAATACCTAGGGTGGGACATAATGAAAGGATTCTTAGATACTTTAAGGAACAATAGTCTAAGAACTGAAGATACTGATTCTCCTACAATCTCCTTATGAATCCTCACTTTCTCACCTAAAAATGCCTCTATGGACAATGTGGGAGGCTCCTAGATAGAAAAAAGAGGCTAGATACTTGTGGAAGTCAATATTTTTTACAATAAATTTCTTATATTACCAATAACACTTTGGGGCATATAGAATGAAATGTAATTTTCAAATTTTTTTTAAAGATTAATTTAAGAAATGTTGTTGTAATACACTTTTCTGGATTTTTGTAAATATGCCTAACACATTTTTTTTTTGTAGAAAGTAGAATGAGTGAAAAATAAAATCAACTAGTGATGTAAACATTTTCAAACTTTGAAACCTGTCCTACAACGATGCCAAAAAGTGATGGTTCTCAGTATTGCAGCAAGAATACTACAACTCCCAAGAGTCTCAACTTTGATTGTCAATCACATGTTTATATGATATTAATAGAGTTTGGTACTATGTGTGAAGTATGTATTTCCTTATTATCTTGGCTATGTTATGTAGGTAAAAGTAGTGAGATGAGATTCAGTTACTCAAAGACCATTATATCATTTATGTTATATGTAAATTTAGAATTATAAGAAAATGAAAGGAAATAAATAAATCTATATTAATAATAGAAAAAAAAAAGTAGAAAAACATTATCAATATGATGAAATAAAATCATTTTTATTATACTATGAAAACAAAGAAAACTCAGAATTGAAACAAAGCATGTAAATATGAAGCCCTAATTTTGCACGAAAAGACAATTTTTTTACAGCAATTATGTTATGGAATAGACTTGGTCTTTTGAATTCTAAATTCAATATTTATGGTTTTTAGGACGTTGTAACATACCAAGTAATATTATCCATTAGTTTGATGCATGTTTAGATGAGTTTCAGATACCAAATGGAAACTTCTATAACAATAATTTTTTTATATAAGTGATAGTCTAATGAGTAGGAAAATGCACTAACAATATTGTTTGAAGGTAGAATGAGCTAATTGAAGGCTAAGAAAGTATGATGTATGAATTTTCATGTACCTATGTCAATGTATGCATTTTCATGTACCTATGTCAATAATATAATGGTTTATTCAACAAATAGGTGAAACTAGAGTCTCTTGTAGCTTTTGAAAATAGGAATTGTCCATTCACAACAAACATAAATGATGAAAAGAAGTTAAGAATTAGGAACCAGATTGAAATTTAATATATGAAAAGATATTATAACTGATAAAAATAATTATTAGTGAGAATAGCATCTAATACCCAATTTACTTTGTAAGAAAAGACTATAAACAAGCTAACTAATTAACCCTATACAAAATAGTACTTCATAAATGAAATTTGTAAAAAATAAATAGATGAACAAATGCATAAATGATAACAATACAAAATGGGTCCCTAACACCTAGGGTGGGACATAATGAAAGGATTCTTAGATACTTGAAGGAACAGTAGTCTAAGAACTGAAGATATATTTCATTAATTAGAAAAATACATAAACATGAAAATTTTCACAATTGAAACCTCCAAGACATTCTACTGCTAAAACCTTCATTAACTTCGACTATCCTCTATATTTTCTAACTATATAATGCACTACCTAAGCCCTTTATCTATACAATATCGATGATGGCTAGAATCCTTGAAGGGAGGGTTTATTTCCCTAAAAAATTCCTTAAAATGGGATCATGCTCCCTAAGTAGCCTCACAACTACAAGAAGGGGCAATTAGTGCTTGAATCTATCTAAATTTGATCATCATATAACAAGTTACAGGTTACACAAATTCTTTTCACCCGATATTCTTGTGATATGTACCAAATCTTCTTTAATATCCTGCATCGAAGCACACTAGGGACATAAAGCATGATAACTCTTTCTAACCTTCCTAAGAAATTATTTAATCTAAGAAAAAATTGTTAGCAAGAAAATAGGAGTCCTAATGCATACTTCTTATCCTTACAAAAGGTCATATTGGGCTTATGATTTAACTAATTGAGAGACCCATTAATCACCTTGATAGCTCACTGTTTTACTTAACATTGTAGATCAATTGACATATAAAGAGGGTGAATTATTTGTTGAAGAGTTAAAGGAAGACTCAGCTAGGGTTTTGGGTATTTGAGTTAAGAATGATGGGATTAATGTATGATTATGTATACCTGTAAAGTTTATGATTCCTTGAGATTTGTTGTGTGTGCATGGTGTATAGTGCCTTGGTTAGATATGGGCTTCTTTCATTTTCTTTCTTATATGGTTATGATATGGTGCAAGTGAAGTCTAATAAATATTATAAATTTTGATATAAATTCCTCTTTATAATTATAATATATATATGCATGCATGTGTGCTTGGATTTCCTTAGAGAAATATATGTATCTCGGAATTTGATGCCTCGACAATTTTCATGAGTGCACTTATGTGTGAGGCCTAGATCTAGAATTTGGAACTACATCCGGGGTGGGGCCCATTCTGGGAGCCTGTAGGTGAAGAGCTAGATATACTCGCGAGTTATATTTTGAATGAAACTCGCAGTGGGGCCCTTCACAAAGGCATGCTGCGAGGTTGAATCCCCCACTAAGAGGTGGATGTATCCAAGAATATAGGTAATCTATGAGTTTTTACATGGCTCAATAAAACCTATATGTGGGCCAAGCTCGTATATGTTTGCAAGGAAGAGAAAATATATGAATCTGGGGGTCTCAGAGTTTGTGATAGAGTAATTTCTTGTGCAACCAAGATTTTTCATAAAATTAGATATAACGTGGTCTCTGGTGAATAAGTTGTTCCTGCGGAAAAAGCTATATAACCTGAGGATGAAGGATGGAGACTCGGTGACAGAGCATCTGAATGCCTTCAATACTGTGGTAAGTCAGCTGTCATCTGTTGATATTAAAATCTCAGATGAAGATAAGTGCATCAGTTTTTTCTGTTCTCTACCAGACTCGTGGGACAGTCTGGTTATTGCAATAGGTAGCAATAAAACTACCTTGAATTTTGATGACACTGTCTCAGCCTTGCTGTCGGAGGAAATGAGACGAAGAAATATGGAGGGTCAGAATGGAGATGCCTTATCTGTACGAGGAATATCCCAGAACAGAAACAAGAATAAGGTTTCGGGTGGGAGATCCAAATCTAGAGGGAGATCTAAATCTCCTGGAAAGTTTGTAAAGGTGTGTTGGAAATGCGGAAAGAAAGGGCACTACAAAAATGATTGCAAATCTAAAGCTCTTGAGAAAGGAAAGGGATCTGATGATGCTCCTTCTGCAGAGGAAAAAACCACCTTGGATGAAGGTGGGGATGTGTATTTGGCTTCTTCTTCAAATACACATGTAGATCATGAGTCATGGTTGATTGACTCAGGTGCATCCTTTCACTTCACTCCCCATAGGGAGTGGTTCTGCGAGTATGAGAAATATGATGGTGGTGATGTCTTCCTAGGGGATGATAAGAAGGCCAGAATCGTCGGACGTGGAAAGGTCAAGCTGAAGCTGCAAGGTGGGAGGATTAGAACACTTCCTGGTGTTCTGCATATTCCTGCATTGGCTAGAAATCTGATTTATGTAAGCAAGATGGATGATGCAGGTGTAAAAACAGTGTTCGAGAAAGATGCCTGCAAGATGGTTCGGGGAGCACTGGTATTAATGCAGGGAGTTCGGACTGGAACTCTGTACAAGCTACAAGGTAGCACAGTTATTGATGGGTGTAACGGTTCTGTGGTTCCTGAAAGTGGGACGGAAAGCCTAGCTGTGTCTGGAGAAAAGACCATGCTATGGCATCAAAGGCTTGGACATATTGGAGAGAAGGGCCTTCGGATACTGCATAGAGATGGTATGGTAGAAGGTATGTCTAATTGTTCTCTGGATTTTGATTTCTGTGAACATTGTGTATATGGGAAGCAAAATCGGGTGAGTTTTCCTTCTGGTGCTAAGAGGGCAAACAAGATATTAGAACTTGTGCACAGTGATGTGTTTGGGCCTGTGTCAGTTCCATCACTGGGAAAGTCTGTGTACTATGTTTCATTCATAGATGACTTCTCAAGGAATACATGGATATATTTCTTGAGGAAGAAATCTGAAGTCTTTGACAAATTTAAAAAATTTAAGGCTCTGGTGGAAAACCAGACAGAGAAGAAGATAAAGGCGTTGAGGACAGATAATGGTGGGGAGTTCTGCAAGAAGGAATTTGAAGAGTTCTGTAAGAAGTGTGGTATAGCACGGCAGAAGACTACTCCATACACACCTCAGCAAAATGGAGTTGTAGAAAGAATGAATAGAACACTGATGGAAAAGGCAAGAAGCATGCTCAGTGGTATCGGGTTAGGACAAGAATTCTGGGCAGAGGCAATGGAGACTGCATGTTACTTAGTTAACAGATCACCTTCATCGGCGTTGGAGGATAAGACTCCACATGAGGTATGGACTGGTAAGAAACCCTCTCTTTCACATCTAAGGGTATTTGGATGTGATGCATATGTACATGTTCCAAAGGAGAAAAGGACCAAGTTGGATAATAAATCTAAAAGGTGCATCTTTATTGGGTATAAGGATCGTTTAAAGGGTTACAAGCTTTGGAACCCAGAAACAAGGAAGGTTGTGTACAACCGAGATGTGGTGTTTAGAGAAGTGAAAGATGTTGTTAAACATGAAGTCCTACGAAAGGAACCTGAGAAGATAGAGTTTGAGCTAAAGGAGGATGAATCAGACTCTGCAATAGAAGAAGACTCAGAAGATGAAGAGCCACAAACTCTAGCTTTGAGAAGATCAGTTCGGGAAAGAAGGCAACCAGAAAGGTATAGTCCATCTGCTTTCTGTTCAAGTTTTGCCTTAACTATAACTAATGATGAACCCATAACTATGAGGGAGGTAGTAGATTCAGAGGATGGAAAACTCTGGAAGGAGGCCATGGTTGATGAAATGGCATCCTTGCACAAAAACGATGCATGGGATTTGGTGGAGTTGCCGGCTAGAAGGAAGCCCATTGGGAGAAAATGGGTGTTTACGAAGAAGATGAATGTAGAAGGCAAGGTAGAGAAATACAAAGCTCGGTTGGTAGCAAAAGTTTATTCCCAGTTGCTGGGAATTGATTTTGGTGATATTTTTTCTCCTGTTTCCAAGGTTACTTCTATTAGATTACTTTTATCTGTTGCTGCTGCATTTTATTTTGAGATGGAAGATATGGATGTGAAGACAACTTTTCTTCACAGGGATCTAGAAGAGGAGATCTACATGAAGCAACCTGAAGGCTTTATGGTGAAGGGTAAGAAATAACTGGTATGCAGGTTGAAGAAGTCTCTGTATGGGTTAAAACAGTCACCAAGGATGTGGTATCAGAAATTTGATACCTATATACGGGGACTTGGCTTCACCAGAAGCAAGGAAGATCATTGTGTTTATTTTAAATTAATTGGTGATCGTGTTATATATCTGGTCTTGTATGTGGATGATATGTTTTTGATTGGAAATGACAAAGAAATTATCCAAGATTTGAAGACCCAACTGTTCTCCAAATTCGACATGAAGGATCTAGGTGCTGCAAACTATATTTTGGGCATGGAAATTAAGAGAGATCGGGCAAAGAGGAAGCTCTGGTTAAACCAGAGGAAGTATGTCGAGACTATATTACATAGGTTCAATATGCAGGATAGTAAACTGGTGAATGTTCCTATTCTTGTAGGTGTAAAGCTGTCTGCTGAACAGTGTCCCAAGACACAAGAAGAAGAGGAGTATATGTCCCATGTTCCATATGCAAGTGCAGTGGGTAGCCTGATGTATGAAATGGTCTGTACTAGACTAGACATTGCACATGCAGTGGGAGTATTGAGCAGGTTTATGTCAAACCCAGGGAAGGAGCATTGGATAGTAGTGAAGTGGGTTTTTAGATATTTATGTGGCACTAGTAATTATGGCTTGTGCTACTAGGGAAGACCAGGATTGGAAAGAATGTTGGAAATTCATGGTTTTGTTGATGCAGACTGGGCTGGAGATCTGGAACAAAGAAGATCTACAAGTGGGTATGTGTTTAGCCTATTTGGAGGCGCAATCAGTTGGATGAGTAAAAGATATTCTGTAGTGGCTCTTTCAACTACAGAGGCAGAATACATAGCAACCACTCATGCAAGCAAGGAAGCAGTTTGGTTGCAGAGATTGTGTTCAAGTATGGGGTTGGTACAGCAAGCTATAAGGATAGACTATGATAGCCAAAGTGCAATTTTCTTGGCTAAGAACCCTGCTTATCATTCAAAGACAAATCACATTGATGTTCAATATCACTTTGTTAGAGATATGGTTGAGGCTAAAAGGGTGTTTCTGGTAAAGGTGGACACTTTGAAGAATGTTGCAGATGCATTGACAAAGTCTATGAGCACTCAGAAGTTCTCTTGGTGTAGAGAAACAATGGGTGTTGAAGAATTGGGCCAATGACTAAGCCCTCCCGTGGCCCCCCGTGGAAAGAAAACAACAAGTGGGAGAATGTTGGGTATGTGTTAGATTTTTGGTCCTTAATTTCCAGCGGGTAGTCCGCGTCCATGGTTTTGTGCATGGTTTTGCACATGGTATTGAGGTACGATGGTTTTCGGCCCCTGGTATTTTTGTAGATCCGGTCAAGGGAACTACGGTTATTTTCTAATCCAGGGTTTATGGATTGGGGTTTATGTATGCTTCGACATGTATATATATGTGTGTTGTAGCACTAAAAGGAATATAATGAAAAATCAAGCTGGTCATCCCGATTTGGGATCCAGGGGAAAATCTCTATGTTTATCTGTTTATGTTTTATGCTCTCGCTATTGTTTATTTTCTGTTATAAGATTCGTGTGTAGATAATTTATGTTCAGGGTTAAAACCTACATTTTTGTTGAAATACACAAAGGGCTTTTCCTTCTGTGATCCCCTATCAAACGTGGATGTGGAAAATGCCACATAGGTTGGGCAAGGCTGCATGGACATCATGGGGGTAGGTGACATGGGTTTACGTTTATGTTGCGCCTACATGGTTTGACATGTGGAAAGTAGGAGCACACTTTTTGGAGGAAAAAAGACTTGATTTTTGGTCGACATGTAGCACTTCCTGAGAATGCCACATGGTAGGGTGGCATCACCCTGACGTCTACAAAAAGAAAAGAAGACAGGTGATGTGGACATAGATGACATGAATGCTAGATAGCACCATGGGGCATGTCGCATAGTCTTGGAGATAGAAGGTGTGATTTCAAAATTTTTGCATTGGGAAAAATGAACATTCTCATTCACGTATTCTACCTAGTGTTATATTGGAGGCGTTTCTGGTGAAGAAAGTTAAATTCTTCGTCTTTTCACGCTAGTTTTTGAATGGTACTCACCTCTCTTCTTAGCGTAATGGCATGATGGTGTGGGCTACATTGACATGGTAGAAGCTACATTGGGTTATGAGTACAGGGCAGAGCCACATATGCCACTTGGAAGTTCCATGTGGGAGGGTGTGTTGATGTGGCAAGGTTTAAAAAGTCCAATCTTTAGATGGGCATAAATTTCAATCCTTAAGTTTGATTGATACTAAATTTATATCACTATAAATTTCTCGACGAGCCAAAAGCGATGGTGCCATTAATTTTAAGTTTCGATGATTTTGGAAAGAGAGTATTTTTGTGACCCCAACTTCATAATAAACCTTGAAGGTTGGGTTAGTTCTAATGTAGCACATCCTAACGTCCAATAAATACTAAGGGGGTAGGGATGGGGTGTTACACTCTCACCTATCTCAACACTTGTCTCCCCTTTCAACCCCATCCCTTATATCCCTCTTTATATCTTTGTCTTTGTCCATCTACACTCTATTTATGTTCCTCACATATCTCCCTCTATCCCCTTTCTTCTCTCTCACTCTATTCCTCCCACCTCCCTCTCACCCTTTCTCTCTTTGTGCCTCTCTCTCTGCCCCCTTCTCCTTCTATCTCTCTCTAGCCCCTTCCCCTTCCAATTCCCTCTCTCTTACCCACTTTGCCCCCTCTCTCTCTCTCTCTCTCTCTCTCTCTCACCTACACACACACACACAACTATACACCTATATGCCCCTCACTCCCTATCCCCTCATATATATAGATATCTCTCTCTCTTTCCATCCTTAGCTCCTCCCTCTCGCCACCTTCCTCCTTCTATATTGTTATCTTTTTCGATCCCTCTCTCCCTCCCTCCCTCAATATCTCCTTCATAATACCCCTTATATCTATCTCTCTTCCTCCCCTCCCTATTTTTCTTTCTACATTATCGCTCAGTCTCTCTCCATCTTCCCCTCTTTCCTTCCCACTCTCTTGGTCACTCCCCTCATGAATATGCATGCATTTTTTAAAGCACTTGCACATTCTTGAAAGTGCGTACACTCTTTCAAAATGTTGGCTCACTTTGGAAAAATACATGCCTATTTTTCAAAATGCACACATTCTTTTTGGAGAGGTGCATGCAAGTTTTCGTAAGATATAAAAAGATCAAATCAATTTTTTTTCATTTTTAAACCAATTATATATTAAACTTATGTGAGATATTGAATATTATTTGTTTATTTTATATTATTGAGATACATTTGTGAGATAGAAAGAAATTTATAAATATTTTTAGTGAAATTGAACTTAGGAAAGTAAGCTTTAATATTAAATAGAAGAACATGGTGTAAGGCTTGTCACCGTGAACACTTCTCATTACGACTACACTTGACATAACTTTTATATATATATATTTATAATTTTTAACTAATATTTAATTCCAATCCTTTCCATGAGAAATAACTCTATCCTACTCGATCATATCATTTTAAAAAGGAAACAGAAATTACGGAAAAGAATATGCAATAATGCAATTCATTTGATTCCGATCATGGCTAATGCAAATTTAAAATCAGGGATATGCATGAATTCTCAAATTCTGCCTCATCTTCATCAAACCTCTCCACGCACACTTTTCATGCCCTTTTTTGTCCGAGAAAATCGATTACACTGAACCTGTGAACTACGAAAATAAACATATACGTGTCTCCCAGCTATTATTCATTTTACATCGAGAACGCAGGGGCTAAAGAAAAATGTGGCCAGGCCACTTCATATATAAGCTAATCTCCACAGAACCAGATACATACACTTGTGTGTACCTGGATTTCTCGCCCGATGATGGGGGCGGTTGAGATTCCTACAATATCCATTGTGCTTGCCTTTTTGTCAAGCTACTTGGCTTTGGCTGCTACCAGTAATTATGTAGCTCAAGAGAAGGCTTCTGGATCTATCGTGGTTACTGGAAATGTTTTCTGTGATACATGCTTAGACGACACGCCTTCTGAAATAGGCTACGTCATATCTGGTACCATTTTGATATTATTTATTTTCTTCTATAAGGTGGTATATATACATATTTTCTAAACTCGTGTAGGCTACGTCATATCTGGTACCATTTTGATATTATTTATTTTCTTCTATAAGATGGTATATATACATATTTTCTAAACTCGTGGATATTTTCGTTGGGAAAATCCATAATGCATAGCTGGTGCTTTGTCGGAACAGGTGCTTCGATAGCCGTGGAATGCATGTTGAAAACGTTGACAATATCCATCACAGGGGAAACAGATGAAAATGGAGAATTCAAGGTGGAGATTCCTTCCAATATTTTTCAGTCTGCTGATCAATTGAGCAAGTGTTCGGTAAAACCGCTTAAAAGCCCTTAGAACTCCTGCAGGATTCCATCAAACTCTGCACCATCAAGCCTCAAGCTACAGTCTTTCGACAATGGAGTTCTCACGTACAGTGGAGGGTATTTCAGGTACCACCATGAAACCCTACCTGCATCGTGTTACAAGAAAGATTTCTTGAGAATGATGAGAAGTCGAGCAATGGCTGAAGCGGAAGAAGAGACGCCCATAAACATAACCTTAATCAGACCTCCCCCACCTCCTCTTCGTCCCAGAAGACCCCCGCCCCCTCTTCGTCGCAAAACTCCCCCGCCTCCTCATCGTCGTCGTCCCCCGCCCCCTCGTCGTCGTCGTCCCCCACCCCCTCATCGTGGCAAAACTCACCCGCCCCCCCCTCGTCGTCGTCCCCCACCCCCTCATCGTGGTAAAAATCCCCCGCCCCCTCATCGTAGTCATCCCCCACCCCCTCATCGTCGTCGTCCCCCGCCCCCACATCATCTTCCCCCACCCGCTCATCGTTGTCGTCCCCCGCCCCCACATCGTCGTCGTCCCCCGCTTCCTCACCGTCGTCGCCCCCCGCCCCCTCATGGTCCCAAAAGTCCCCCGCCCATTAAATTATCCCCCATTCCACAACCAGCCATTTCACCAGTAATAGAGCCAGGCACTCCAGAAATTTTACCAGAACCAGGAACTCTAGGCATTTTACCAGAGCCAGGCACTCCAGGCATTTTACCAGAACCAGGCACTCCAGGCATTTTACCAGAGCCAGGCACTCCAGGGATTTCACCTCTGCCCGCCAACGCTCCTGCTGGCGGCCCAACATCTCTACCCGCTGGCGGCCCAACACCTAGTCTACCGCAGGAGGCCCAGGGCCAAGTAGTCAGTAGAAAATCGGATTGATGTTTAGGGTCTCAGTTGTTGGAATTTAATTCCAACTGCAACATAAAACAGCTGGACAAAATCTGATTGCCGCAGATATTTTAGCAAGGCGGATGGCTGAAAGTCAAGCAATAAATTTGCAGAAGTTATTGAGCCTGCAGACAGCCGATTTTATTTACCAAAAGCCAGCACGTTAACTCCCACCGCTTCCTGTGCATTCAATACGTAGATATGCATTAGAAGATATTTTGTATTTTTTATATATATTATAAGTCAAAAATGTTTTTTACTTATAAATATGATGAACAGAAGTTCTTCTCAAGTTAGAAGAATGTTAGAAGAGAGTTTGAGAAATTGAAGAAGCCAGAGAAGAAGACAGAGCAGAGAAAACAGCAAGAAAATAGAGTCGCTGTGTTTTTGGAGCATCATGCATTCTACAGGCTGTTTCAGCAACTATGTCTATGTTTCAGCAACAGACTGTGTGGTGTTTCAGCAACTGTCTGCCAGTTGCTGAAACACGAATCTGTGTTAAAAAACAGAGTTTGTAAAAACAGAGTATGGAGTTTTTAGTTATTCCAGAACTGTAGTTCTAAAGAAGTTTGTAATTTTTATTGTCATTTTTATGGTTAATAAAAATAGAGCTTTTATCCATCTTCTTTGTCCAGACTTCTCTCATTTATTTGTGTTGAGTTGAGGAACTTTGCTTCCTCTGTTTTGTTTGAAATTATCAGAAATTTCCATCATGGTATCGGAGCTGGTCTAGGCACTCAGTGAGTCAAAAACAGAGTTTGTTTTTCACTGCAGGAGCTGTAAGAAGCTTATTGAGCAGATTTCTCCATCAGAGAAAGTTTTTTGCTTGTTTTAAATTATACAGTCAGTATCTCTTCTTTACTTATACAGGTTAAGATGGCAGATGCTGGAACTGGTTTGACAAATTCCCAACCGCCACAGTTTAATGGGAAAAATCACAGTTATTGGTCCATAACAATGAAAGCATTGTTTGCTTCTGAAGGAATATGGGAGCTGGTTGAAACTGGCTATGCTGAACCTGCAGATGCAGCAGCATTGGCTGCTTTGACAGTAGCAGAAAGAGACCAGTTGAAGAGCGACAGGAAGAAGGATGCCAAAGCCCTCTTTTTTCTCTTCCAATCAGTACATGAGAGTGTTTTTCCACGGATTGTAGCAGCGACAAAATCCAAAGAGGCATGGGATATTCTCAAAACTGCCTATCAAGGCATGGAGAAGGTGAAGACTGCAAAGTTGCAGATGTTGAGGAGAGACTTTGAAACACTCAGCATCAAGGAATCTGATACAGTAGATTTATTCTTCACTCAGGTTATTGGGTTGATAACCCAGATTAGATCTCATGGTGAAATTCTTGAAGAAAGAAGGATTGTTGAGAAGATCTTGAGAAGTTTACCCTCAAGGTTTGAAGCTGTTGTGGTAGCAATAGAAGAAACAAAGGATCTCTCACAGTTCACAGTAGATGAACTGAGTGCTTCTCTTATGGCTCATGAACATAGACTGAGTAGAGGAACAGATTCCTCTTTTGAGCAAGCATTCAAGACTCAGATGTCTTTTGGCCAAGGAAAAGGTCGAGGCAGAGCAAATAACAGAGGTCGTCGAAGAAGCCAAAACAAAGGAAAGAAATAATCCTACAAGCACAAGCGGAAGGAGCTGCAATCAGAACCAAGATGAAGGTTCAAGAAAACAGCAAGCTCATGGACAAAGGTATGACAAATCCCAAGTCCAATGTCATTATTGTAAGAAATATGGGCACTATGCCAATGAATGTAGAAAAAAGAAAAATGACATGAATAGTAGGCAAAATGCTAATTTTGCAAATGAAGAAGATAAGAATCCAAAGATTGTGTTATTAACATGTAATGTTGCACAAGACAAACAAGAATATTTTTGGTTCTTAGACTCAGGTTGTAGTAATCACATGACTGGAAATATTGCAATGTTTGCCAATCTGGATGAAAATGTGAAATCTGAGGTAACTACAGGAACTGATAGTAAGATATCTATCAAGGGTAAGGGCAGAATCAGTATCCGAGCAAGAAATGGAGAACAAATGATTGTGCCAGAGGTATACTATGTACCTGGTCTGAAATGTAATCTTTTGAGCATTGGAAAGCTCATTGAAAAAGGTCACAATGTGTTCTTCAAATATGATATGTGTACAATCAGAGACATACCTCCAAGTAAGAAGATCATTGCACAGGTCCAGATGACCAGCAATAGAATGTTTCCTCTCAAACTTAGGGCAGATTTGAAGGAAGGAAGAACTATTGCAGCTGTAACACAAGAAGTCTTTCAAGAACAAGTGAAAGATGAGAATTGGTTGTGGCACTTGAGATTTGGACATCTCAATTTCGGAGGCTTGAATCTGTTGCACAGAAAGGGAATGGTAAAAGGATTGCCATTGATGGAGAAACCAGACAACCTTTGTGAAGGCTGCATCTTGGGCAAACAACACAAAGAAATCTTTTCAGCAGGAAAGAGTATAAGGGCAAAAGCACCCTTGGAAATTGTTCACTTTGATGTGTGTGGACCGATGCAAATACCATCATTTGCCGAAAATAATTATGTTTTAACTTTCATTGATGATTACACCAGAAATACATGGGTGTATATGCTGAAACAGAAAAGTGAAGTGTTTGAGAAATTCCGCCACTTCAAAACTCTTGTTGAGAAACAGTGTGGGCATTATATCAAAGTGCTCAGAACAGATAGAGGTGGAGAGTACATCTCCAAAGACTTTCTGCGTTTTTGCAGAGAGAATGGCATACAAAAGAAGTTCACCGCAAGGTACACACCTCAGCAAAACGGTGTTCCAGAAAGGAAGAATAGGACCATTCTGGACATGGTTAGGAGTATGCTGAAGGCAAAGCACTTGCCGCATGAGTATTGGGCAGAAGCTGTCACTTGCACAGTTTACATCCTGAATAGATGCCCAACTAAAGATGTCATGAACAAAATACCAGAAGAAGCATGGAGTGGTCAAAAGCAAATTGTCACTCACATGAGAGTATTCGGCTGTGTAGTATATACACATGTACCGGATCAGCTAAGGAAGAAGCTTGACAGTAAGGGGGAGAAGTGTGTTTTTATTGGCTATTGTGATG
>CM076572.1:915849129-915943949 GCA_034641835.2 Pinus albicaulis | reverse complement strand
ATAAAACAGCTGGACAAAATCTGATTGCCGCAGATATTTTAGCAAGGCGAATGGCTGAAAGTCAAGAAATAAATTTGCAGAAGTTATTGAGCCTGTAGACAGCCGATTTTATTTACCAAAAGCCATCACATTAACTCCCACCGCTTCCTGTGCATTCAATACGCAGATATGCATTAGAAGATATTTTGGGTTTTTAAATATTATAAGTCAAAAATGTTTTTTACTTATAAATATGATGAACAAAAGTTCTTTTTAAGTTAGAAGAAGTTAGAAGAGAGTTTGAGAAATTGAAGAAGGCAGAGAAGAAGACAGAGCAGAGAAAACAGCAAGAAAACAGAGTCGCTGTGTTTTGGGAGCAACATGCATTCTACAGGCTGTTTCAGCAACTGCGTCTGTGTTTCAGCAACTGTCTGACTGTTGCTGAAACACGTGTTTCAGCAACTGTAATCTGTGTTAAAAAACAGAGTTTGAGAAAACAGAGTATGGAGTTTTTGATGATTCCAGAACTGTAGTTCTGAAGAAGTTTGTAATTTTTATTGTCATTTTTATGGTTAATGAAAACAGAGCTTTTCTCCATATCCTCTTTGTCCAAATTTCTCTCATTTCTTTGTGTTGAGTTGAGGAACTTTGCTTCCTCTGTTTTGTTTGAAATTAACAGAAATTTCCATCATGGTATCGGAGCTGGTCTAGGCACTCAGTGAGTCAAAAACAGAGTTTGTTTTTCCACTGCAGGAGCTGTAAGAAGTTTATTGAGCAGATTTCTCCAGCAGAGAAAGTTTCTTGGTTGTTTTAGTTATACAGTCAGCATCTTTTCTTTTACGAACGAAGAAAGCGGTATTGGGCCCAGTTTGACAAATTCCCAGCGCACGAGTTTAATGGAAAAAATCACGATTATTGGTCCATAATGAGACATTGTTTGCTTCTCAGGGAATATGGGAGCTGGTTGAAACTGGCTATGTTGAACCTGCAAATGCAGCAGCGTTGGCTGCTTTGACAGTAGCACAAAGAGACCAGTTGAAGAATGACAAGAAGAAGGATGCCAAAGCCCTCTTTTTTCTCTTCCAATCAGTACATGAAAGTGTTTTTCCACGGATTGCAGCAGCAACAAAATCCAAAGAGGCATGGGATATTCTCAAAGGCGCCTACTCAAGGCATGGAGAAGGTGAAAGGCGAAAAAGTTATGGAGATGTTGAGCGAGACTTTGGAACACTCAACATGAAGGAATGCGATACAATAGATTCATTCTTCACTCGAGTTATCGGGTTGATAACCCGGATAAAGATCACATGGTGAAATTCTTCAAGAAATAAGGATTGTAGAGAAGAAGATCTTGAGAAGTTTACCCTCGAGGTTTAAGGTTTGAAGGCTACATTGTGGTAGCGATAGAAGAAACAAAAGGTCTCTCACGAGTTCATAGTAGATGAGCGAGTGCTTCTCTTGTGTCTCATGAACACAGACTGAGTAGAGGAACAGATTCCTCTTTTGAGCAAGCATTCAAGACTCAGATGTCTTTCGGCCAAGGAAAAGGTCGAGGCAGAGCAAATAACAGAGGTCGTGGAAGAAGCCAAAACAAAGGCAGAAATAATCCTGCAAGCACAAGCGGAAGGAGATGCAATCAGAACCAATATGAAGGTTCAAGCAAACAGCAAGCTCATGGACAAAGGTATGACAAATCCCAAGTCCAATGTCATTATTGTAAGAAATATGGGCACTATGCCAGTGAATGTAGGAAAAATAAAAATGACATGAATAGTAGGCAGAATGCTAATTTTGCAAATGAAGAAGATAAGAATCCAAAGATTTTGCTGTTAACATGTAACATTGCACAAGACCAACAAGAAGATTTTTGGTTCTTAGACTCGGGTTATAGTAATCACATCACTGGAAATATTGCAATGTTTGCCAATCTGGATGAAAGTGTGAAATCTGAGGTAACTACAGGAACTGATAGCAAGATATCTGTCAAGGGTAAGGGCAGAGTCAGTATCCGAGCAAGAAATGGAGAACAGATGATTGTGCCAGAGGTATACTATGTACCGGGTCTGAAATGTAATCTTTTGAGCATTGGACAACTCATTGACAAAGGTTACAATGTGTTCTTCAAATATGATATGTGTACAATCAGAGACATACCTCCAAGTAAGAAGATCATTGCACAGGTGCAGATGACCAGCAATAGAATGTTTCCTCTCAAACTCAGGGCATATTTGAAGGAAGGTAGAACTATTGCAGCTGTAACACAAGAAGTCTTTCAGGAACAAGTGAAAGATGAGAATTGGTTGTGGCACTTGAGATTTGGACATCTCAATTTCGGAGGCTTGAATCTGTTGCACAGAAAGGGAATGGTAAAGGGATTGCCATTGATCGAGAAACCGGACAGCCTTTGTGAAGGCTGCATCTTGGGAAAGCAACACAAAGAAAGCTTTCCAGCAGGAAAGAGTATAAGGGCAAAAGCACCATTGGGAATTGTTCATTCTGATGTGTGTGGACCGATGCAAATACCGTCATTTGCCGAAAATAAATATGTTTTAACTTTCATTGATGATTACACCAGAAAGACATGGGTGTATATGCTGAAACAGAAGAGTGAAGTGTTTGAGAAATTTCGCCACTTCAAAACTCTTGTTGAGAAACAGTGTGGGCATTACATCAAAGTGCTCAGAACAGATAGAGGTGGAGAGTACATCTCCAAAGACTTTCTGCGTTTTTGCAGAGAGAATGGCATACAAAAGCAGTTCACCGCGAGGTATACACCTCAGCAAAACGGTGTTGCAGAAAGGAAGAATAGGACCATTCTGGACATGGTCAGGAGTATGCTGAAGGCAAAACACTTGCCGCATGAGTGTTGGGCAGAAGCTGTCACTTGCGCAGTTTACATCTTGAATAGATGCCCAACTAAAGTTGTCATGAACAAAATACCAGAAGAAGCATGGAGTGGTCAAAAGAAAACTGTCACTCACATGAGAGTATTCGGCTGTGTAGCATATGCACATGTACCGGATCAGCTAAGGAAGAAGCTTGACAGTAAGGGGGAGAAGTGTGTCTTTATTGGCTATTGTGATGAGTCAAAAGCATACAAACTCTATAATACATTAACCAAGAAATTGATAGTAAGCAGAGATGTGCAGTTCATTGAGGATGAAGCTTGGGATGGAAGCTTAGAGAAGACAGTGAATGTGAAGACAATTGTGTCTCACGAAGAAGAAGAGGAAGGGACAACAGCAAATAACCCTTCTTTGGTGGGTCTTCCTCCACCACAGCAAGTACACCAAACCACACCACAAGCTGGAATTCGAACAGCCTTGAGAAGTCAAGGAAGTCCTTCTCCAAGCACACCACACGGATCAGAAATGCCCTCAAGTTCGAATGGAACTCCAAGGACACCAAGCAGACCAAGATTCAGAAATCTGAATGAGATTTATGAACAAGGAGAGGTAAGTAACAATACCGGTCTAAATTGATTATACGCTTTATATTGTCATGTTGATGACCGAGTTCATTTTGAAGATGCTGTAAATGAAGACAAATGGATTGAAGCAATGAATGAATAAATTGGTGCAATTGAGAAGAGTAAAACATGGGAGTTAGTGGACCTCCCTGAAGGAAAAGATGTCATTGGACTTAAGTGGGTCTATAAGACCAAAAGCAATGCTGAAGGCAAGATTGACAGGCATAAAGCAAGACTTGTTGTGAAAGGCTAGAAGAAGCAACAAGGCAGAGACTATGATGAAACCTTTGCACCAGTAGCAAGGATGGAAACAGTCAGAACAGTGTTGTCTATTGCAGCACAACACAAATGGAAGATTTATCAGATGGATGTTAAATCTACATTCCTGAATGGAGTGTTAAAAGAAGAGGTATATGTTGAACAACCTCCAGGCTATGAAGTTGAAGGCCAAGAGCGTAAAGTATGCAAGCTGAAGAAGGCTCTTTATGGGCTCAAGCAAGCTCCAAGAGCATGGTACAGCAGAATAGATGCTTATCTGATTGAGAATGGGTTTGAGAAGTGTGATGGTGAACCCACACTCTACATAAAGGAGAATGACGGTAAGATTCTTATTGTTGTTTTATATGTAGATGATTTAATTTTTACTAGCAATGATGCTTCTCTCATTGCTGATTTTAAAGCAGTCATGAAAA
Organism: Pinus albicaulis; assembly: GCA_034641835.2. Taxonomy (NCBI): domain Eukaryota; kingdom Viridiplantae; phylum Streptophyta; class Pinopsida; order Pinales; family Pinaceae; genus Pinus; species Pinus albicaulis. The sequence continues at coordinate 915,939,809 of CM076572.1, read as the reverse complement.
GTGAATTTGAAATTACTGACTTGGGCTTCTTAAGATATTTTCTTGGAATTGAAGTAGACCAAAGTGAAAATGGTGTTTTCATTTCCCAAGGTAAATATGTAGAAGCAGTGTTGAAGAGATTTAACATGCATAATAGCAAGGCAGCTATGACTCCAACTGTAATGGGGTTGAAATTGACCAAAGAAGACAGCAGCAAGGATTTTGATCCAAAATTGTACAAGAGCATAGTTGGCAGCCTCATGTACTTGACTGCAACTAGGCCGGACATTATGCACGCAGTGAGTTTAATCTCCAGATTCATGGAAAGACCGAAAGAGACTCATTGGCAGGCAGCCAAGAGGATTCTAAGGTATGTGAATGGAATGAAGGGGTTTGGTATTTTATACTCCTCTTCTGAAAGTTTCATGTTGACAGGTTACACTGATAGTGATTGGGCTGGAAGTGTTGATGATAGGAAAAGCACATCGGGATATGTGTTTCATATGGGATCGGGAGCCATCTCATGGGCTTCCAAGAAGCAACCAATTGTGGCTTTATCAACAGCAAAGGCAGAGTATGTGGCAGCAACAGCAGCAGCATGCCAAGCAGTGTGGCTGAGAAGAGTTCTCAGAGATTTGTGTCATGAACAAGAAAATGGCACAACCATTTACTGTGACAATAGCTCGGCAATAGCATTGTCAAAGAATTCTGTTTTTCATAAAAGGACAAAGCATATAGACACCAAATTTCACTTCATACGTGAATTGGTTAACAATGGTGAGATTGTTTTGCAGCACTGCAGAACAGAGGATCAGTTAGCTGACATCTTGACAAAACCATTGGCAAAGAAAATTTTTGATCATTTCAGGAAATGCCTGGGTATGCAGAAAAACCCAACAGTTGAAATTAAGGGGGAGTGTTGGAATTTAATTCCAACTGCAACATAAACAGCTGGACAGAGAAAACATATCCGCTGTGGATATGTAATAAATACCGATGCCTGAAATTCGTGCTTGATATTTTTCACATTACTGTGCATTTAATTTACAGAAGTAATTGCCCCTGCTACAGCCGACTTGTTTTGTTCCAAAAGGCATCACCGCTTCCTGTGCATTCAATACGCAGATATGCATTAGAAGATATTTTGTATTTTTTATATTATAAGTCAAAAATGTTTTTTTACTTATAAATATGATGAACAACAGTTCTTTTGAGGTTAGAAAAATGTTAGAAGAGAGTTTGAGAAATTGAAGAAGGCAGAGAAGAAGACAGAGCAGAGAAAACAACAGGAAAACAAAGTCGCTGTGTTTTTGGAGTAGCATGCATTCTACGGTACATTTCGGCAAGCGTGTACGTGTTTCGACGAGCGCGTACGCATTGCGCGAAACACGTGTTTCGGCAAGCGTTGTCTTCTGTTCTTCGGGGCACGTGTTTCGACAGCGTACGCACTATTACTAAAACACGAATACGTATTCAACGAGTTTGCAAAAACAGAGTATGGAGTTTTTGATTATTCCAAAACTGTAGTTCGGAAGAAGTTTGTAATTTTTATTGTCATTTTTATGGTTAATAAAAACAGAGCTTTTCTCCATATCTTCTTTGTCCAAATTTCTCTCATTTCTTTGTGTTGAGTTGAGGAACTTTGCTTCCTCTGTTTTGTTCGAAATTTTCAGAAATTTCCATCATGGTATCAGAGCTGGTCTAGGCACTCAGTGAGACAAAACAGAGTTTTTTTTTCCACTGCAGGAGCTGTAAGAAGCTTATTGAGCAAATTTCTCCAGCAGAGAAAGTTCTTGTTTGTTTTATTATATAGTCAGTATCTTTTCTTTACTTATACAGTTAAGATGGCAAACGCTGGAACTGGTTTGACAAATTCCCAACTTCCACAGTTTAATGGGAAGAATCACAGTTATTGGTCCATAACTATGAGAGCATTATTTGCTTCTCAAGGAATATGGGAGCTAGTTGAAACTGGCTATGTTGAACCTGCAGATGCAGCAGCATTGGCTACTTTGACAGTAGCAGAAAGAGACCTGTTGAAGAGTGATAGGAAGAAGGATGCCAAAGCCCTCTTTTTTCTCTTTCAATCAGTACATGAGAGTGTTTTCCCACGGATTGCAGCAGAAAAAAAATCCAAAGAGGCATGGGATATTCTCAAAACTGCCTATCAAGGCATGGAGAAGATGAAGACTGCAAAGTTGCAGATGTTGAGGAGAGACTTTGAAACACTCAACATGAAGGAATCTGATACAGTAGATTCATTCTTCACTCGGGTTATTGGGTTGATAACCAGGATAAAGATCACATGGTGAAATTCTTGAAGAAAGAAGGATTGTGAAGATCTTGAAAGTAATATTTCGGTTTGAAGCTGTTGTGGTAGCAATAGAAGAAACAAAATATCTCTCACAGTTCACAGTAGATGAACTGAGTGCTTCTCTTATGTCTCATGAACACAGACTGAGTAGAGGAACAGATTCCTCTTTTGAGCAAGCATTCAAGACTCAGATGTCTTTCGGTCAAGGAAAAGGTCGAGGCAGAGCAAATAACAGAGGTCGTGAAAGAAGCCAAAACAAAGGCAGAAATAATCCTGCAAGCACAAGCGGAAGGAGTTGCAATCAGAATCAAGATGAAGGTTCAAGCAAACAGCAAGCTCATGAACAAAGGTATGACAAATCCCAAGTCCAATGTCATTATTGTAATAAATATGGGCACTATGCCAATGAATGTAGAAAAAAACAAAATGACATGAATAGTAGGAAAAATGCTAATTTTGCAAATGAAGAAGATAAGAATCCAATGATTGTGCTGTTAGCATGTAACGTTGCACAAGACAAACAAGAAGATTTTTGGTTCTTAGACTCAGGTTGTAGTAATCACATGACTGGAAATATTGCAATGTTTGCCAATCTGGATGAAAATGTGAAATCTGAGGTAACAATAGGAACTGATAGTAAGATATCTGTCAAGGGTAAGGGCAGATTCAGTATCCGAGCAAGAAATGGAGAACATATGATTGTGCCAGAGGTATACTATGTACCGGGTCTGAAATGTAATCTTTTGAGCATTGGACAGCTCATTGACAAAGGTTACAATTTGTTCTTCAAAGATGATATGTGTACAATCACAGACATACCTCCAAGTAATAAGATCATTGCACGGGTGCAGATGACCATCAATAGAATGTTTCCTCTCAAACTCAGGGCAGATTTGAAGGAAGGAAGAACTATTGCAGCTGTAACACAAGAAGTCTTTCAAGAACAAGTGAAAGATGAGAATTGGTTGTGGCACTTGAGATTTGGACATCTCAATTTCGGAGGCTTGAATCTGTTACACAGAAAGGGAATGGTAAAAGGATTGTCGTTGATCGAGAAACCGGACAGCCTTTGTGAAGGCTGCATCTTGGGCAAGCAACACAAAGAAAGCTTTCCAGCAGGAAAGAGTATAAGGGCAAAAGCACCATTGGAAATTGTTCACTCTGATGTGTGTGGACCGATGCAAATACCATCATTTGCCGGAAATAAATATGTTTTAATAGTGTGGGCATTATATCAAAGTGCTCAGAACATATAGAGGTGGAGAGTACATCTCCAAAGACTTTCTGCATTTTTGTAGAGAGAATGACATACAAAAGCAGTTCACCGCGAGGTATACACCTCAGCAAAACGGTGTTGCAGAAAGGAAGAATAGGACCATTCTGGACATGGTCGTGGAGGACAGTTAAGAAACACTTGCTGTGATGAGTAACTTCCGCTGAAGCAACCAAGTGTGGCTTTATCAACAGTTTAGAGGGGCAGAAAGATTATAAAGAACAAGAAAGAAGATGCCAAGTGCAGTGTGGCCGAGAAGAGTTCTCACAGATATTTGTGTCATGAACAAGAAAAGGGCACAACCATTTACTGTGACACTAGCTCGGCGATAGCATTGTCTAAAAACTTTGTTTTTCATAAAAAGACAAAGCACATTGACACCAAGTTCCACTTCATACGTGAATTGGTTAACAATGGTGAGATTGTTTTGGAGCACTGGCAGACTGCAGGATCAAATAGACGACATCTTGACAAAACCATTGGCAAAAAGTCTTTGATCATTTCGTAAAATGCCCGGGTATGCAAAACTGCAACAAAGAGAAATTAAGTCGACATCAGGGCCGGAAAATCTGATTGCCGCAGATATTTTAGCAAGGCAGATGGCTGAAAGTCAAGCAATAAATTTGCAGAATTTATTGAGCCTGCAGACAGCCGATTTTATTTACCAAAACCCAGCATGTTAACTCCCACCGCCTATCTGCATTCAATACGCAGATAAAGATCAGAAGATATTTGTATTTTTTATATTATAAGTCAAAAATGTTTTTTACTTATAAATATGATGAACAACAGTTCATTTTGAGGTTAGAAGAAGTTAGAAGAGAGTTTGAGAAATTGAAGAAGGCAGAGAAGAAGACAGAGCAGAGAAAACAGCAAGAAAACAGAGTCGCTGTGTTTTGGGAGCAGCATGCATTCTACAGGCTGTTTCAGCAACTGCGTCTGTGTTTCAGCAACTGTCTGACTGTTGCTGAAACACGTGTTTCAGCAACTGAAATCTGTGTTAAAAAACAGAGTTTGTAAAAACAGAGTATGGAGTTTTTAGTTATTCCAGAACTGTAGTTCTGAAGAAGTTTGTAATTTTTATTGTCATTTTTATGGTTAATAGAAACAAAGCTTTTCTCCATATCCTCTTTGTCCAAATTTCTCTCATTTCTTTGTGTTGAGTTGAGGAACTTTGCTTCCTCTGTTTTGTTTGAAATTATCAGAAATTTCCATCATGGTATCAGAGCAGGTCTAGGCACTCAGTGAGTCAAAAACAGAGTTTTTTTTTCCACTGCAAGAGCTGTAAGAAGTGTATTTGAGCAGATTTATCCAGCAGAGAAAGTTCTTGCTTGTTTTTATTATACATTCAGTATCTTTTCTTGATTTTTACAGTTAAGATGGCAGATGCTGGAACTGGTTTGACAAATTCCCAAATGCCACAGTTTAATGGGAAAAATCACAGTTATTGGTCCATAACAATGAAAGCATTGTTTGCTTCTCAGCGAATATGGGAGCTGGTTGAAACTGGTTATGTTAAACCTGCAAATGCAGCAGCGTTGGCTGCTTTGACAGTAGCACAAAGAGACCAGTTGAAGAATGACAGGAAGAAGGATGCCAAAGCCCTCTTTTTTCTCTTCCAATCAGTACATGAAAATATTTTCCCACGGATTGCAGCAGCAAAAAAATCCAAGGAGGCATGGGATATTCTCAAAACTGCTTATCAAGGCATGGAGAAGGTGAAGACTGCAAAGTTGCAGATGTTGAGGAGAGACTTTGAAACACTCAGCATGAAGGAATCTGATACAATAGATTCTTTCTTCACTCAGGTTATTGGGTTGATAACCCAGATAAGATCTCATGGTGAAATTCTTGAAGAAAGAAGGATTGTAGAGAAGATCTTGAGAAGTTTACCCTCAAGGTTTGAAGCTATTGTGGTAGCAATAGAAGAGAAAAATGATCTCTCATAGCTCACTGTAGATGAACTCAGTGCTTCTCTTATGTCTCACGAACACAGACTGAGTAGAGGAACATATTCCTCTTTGGAGCAAGCATTCAAGACTCAGATGTCATTCGGCTGAGGTAGAGGTCGAGGCAGAGAAAATAACAGAGGTCATGGAAGAAGCCAAAACAGAGGTAGAAATAATCCCGCTAGCACAAGTGGAAGGAGCTGCAATCAAAACCAAGATGAAGGTTCAAGCAAACAACAAGCTCATGGACAAAGGTATGAAAAATCCCAAGTCCAATGTCATTGTTGCAAGAAACTAGGCCATTATGCCAATGAATGTAAGAAAAAGCAAAATGAGAAGAATAATAGGAAAAATGATAATTTTGCAAATGAAGAAGATAAGAGCCCAAATATTGTTCTGTTAACATGTAACATTGCACAAGACAAACAAGAAGATATTTGGTTCTTAGACTCAGGTTGTAGTAATCACATGACTGAAAAAATTGCAATGTTTGCCAATTTGGATGAAAATGTGAAATCTGAGGTAACAATAAGAACTGATAGTAAGATATCTGTCAAGGGTAAAGGCAGAGTTAGTATCCTAGCAAGAAATGGAGAACAGAAAATTATGCCAGATGCATACTATGTACCTGGTCTGAAATGTAATATTTTGAGCATTGGACAACTCATTGACAAAGGTTACAATGTGTTCTTCAAAGATGATATGTGTACAATCAGAGACATACCTCCAAGTAAGAAGATCATTGCAGAGGTGCAGATGACCAACAATAGAATGTTTCCTCTCAAACTCAGGGCAGATTTGAAGGAAGGAAGAACTATTGCAGCTGTAACACAAGAAGTTTTTCAAGAATAAGTGAAAGATGAAAATTGGTTGTGGCACTTGAGATTTGGACATCTCAATTTCGGAGGCTTGAATCTGTTGCACAGAAAGGGAATGGTAAAGGGATTGCCATTGATCGAGAAACCGGACAGCCTTTGTGAAGGTTGCATCTTGGGCAAGCAACACAAAGAAAGCTTTCCAGCAGGAAAGAGTATAAGGGCAAAAGCACCCTTGGAAATTGTTCACTCTGATGTGTGTGGACCGATGCAAATACCATCATTTGCCGGAAATAAATATGTTTTAACTTTCATTGATGATTACACCAGAAAGACATGGGTGTATGTGCTGAAACAGAAGAGTGAAGTGTTTGAGAAATTTCGCCACTTCAAAACTCTTGTTGAAAAACAGTGTGGGCATTATATCAAAGTGCTCAGAACAGATAGAGGTGGAGAGTACATCTCCAAAGACTTTCTGCGTTTTTGCAGAGATAATGGCATACAAAAGCAGTTCACCGCGAGGTACACACCTCAGCAAAACGGTGTTGCAGAAAGGAAGAATAGGACCATTCTGGACATGGTCAGAAGTATGCTGAAGGCAAAACACTTGCCGCATGAGTATTGGGCCGAAGCTGTCACTTGCGCAGTTTACATCTTGAATAGATGCCCAACTAAAGCTGTCATGAACAAAATACCAGAAGAAGCATGGAGTGGTCAAAAGCAAACTGTCACTCACATGAGAGTATTCGGCTGTGTAGCATATGCACATGTACCGGATCAGCTAAGGAAGAAGCTTGACAGTAAGGGGGAGAAGTGTGTCTTTATTGGCTACTGTGATGAGTCAAAAGCATACAAACTCTATAATCCATTGACCAAGAAATTGATAGTAAGAAGAGATGTGCAGTTCATTGAAGATGAAGCTTGGGATGGAAGCTTAGAGAAGACAGTGAATGTGAAGACAATTGTGTCTCATGAAGAAGAAGAGGAAGGGACAGCAGCAAATAACCCTTCTTTGGTGGTTCCTCCTCCACCACAACAAGTACAACAAACCACACCACAAGCTGGAATTCGAACAGCCTTGAGAAGTCAAGGAAGTGCTTCTCCAAGCACACCACAGGGATCAGAAATACCCTCAAGTTCGGATGGAACTCCAAGCACACCAAGAAGACCAATATTCAGAAATCTGAATGAGATTTATGAACAAGGAGAGGTAAGTAACAATACCGGTCTGAATTCATTATTCGCTTTATATTGTCATGTTGATGACCCAATTCATTTTGAATATGATGTAAATGAAGATAAATGGATTGAAGCAATGAATGAAGAAATTGGTGCAATTGAGAAGAGTAAAACATGGGAGTTAGTGGACCTCCCTGAAGGCAAATATGCCATTGGAGTTAAGTGGGTCTATAAGACCAAAAGCAATGCTGAAGGCAAGATTGATAGGCACAAAGCAAGACTTGTTGTGAAAGGCTACAAGCAGCAACAAGGCACAGACTATGATGAAACCTTTGCACCAGTAGCAAGGATGGAAATAGTCAGAACAATGTTGTCTATTGCGGCACAACAGAAATGGAAGATTTATCAGATGGATGTTAAATATGCATTCCTGAATGGAGTGTTGAAAGAAGAGGTTTATGTTGAACAACTCTCCTTGCTATACTATGAGAGGTCTATTTGTCTCCCAAGTTTTGTTGAGTTGAGTAATTCAAACCAAGTTAATATTCAGTAATAAACAGGGATTTAAAGGGTTGGAGATAATCAAATTTGATGCTATAGTATATAAGCGAAAGTAATTCAAACCAAGTTGATATTCAATTATAAATAAGGATTTAAAGAGTTCGAGATAATAAAATTTGATGCTATACTAAATATATAATTCAATCGTGGACTCGAGAAATTGTATGGGGTAACAGCTTTTTGCTTGTGATAGACGTTTTTAAGCATCATAATGCATATTGAAGTCTCTTTAGTGGAAGTCATTATATTCTTCAGACAGAAATAGCTTGTGTATGGCAAGATGAATTAGTTTGCCATGGAAATTTCAAGTAATTTCAAACAAACAGAGGAAGCAAAAAATTCGAACATGGACTAATTTTGTGCATGAAAATTACAACTTTTTCGAAGTTACTTCAAACAAACTTTTTGTACGCTGTGCCAGATAGAAAAAATAATCCTCCTTTGGCACGCTGATTGTGATCGGTGATTTCCTGCAATTGAACAGTGATTATCATAAATAATTATCGGTGATTTGCTGCAACCGAACCGTTATTATAATACATTTCATTTTAACATAAGGTAGTCTAAACATTTTATGTATGATTGGCATCGCAAATTTAATATGACTTCTAATTCATCTTGCCATACACAAAGTCTATTTCATAATACGAAGAATGTAATGACTTCCACTAGAGAGACTTCAATATGGATTATGATGCTTCGCCTCCATCACAAGCAAAAACTGTCACTCCACATACATGTTTCTCACGGGCACGATTAAATTATATATTTGGGTAGATAGGCGTTTTCCCTGTTTGAATTTGTCACTTGAAAGATGCTCCTTACCATTATATCTTTGCCAGTATATGAAAATCAAAATCATAATTTTTTGACATATTGTTTAAACTTTCATTAAAATATTTTTTTACCAAATCATGATTAAAATTTTACTCTACCTTTTATGTATTACCACATATAAAAATTAGAGAAAAATAAAGATAAATATCAAATTAAACATAAAAATACATTGAAACTTAACTATTGTTAATTAAAACGTGTCTCACAACCTGAAGTATAGGTTACTTTTGTGGTGGCCAGAGCTTTTTGATTTAAATTTAACTTTAGAGAGGTTTTATTTATATTAAACATTGACATTAAAAATATATTGAAACATGGCTGTGTTCCTCTTAATTTAAGGTATGTGTTGCAAGTTAAAACAATTGTGAGAGGATTTATTTATATTAAACATTTTATATTAAAGAGTGAAATTAAAAATACATTGAAAATTTAAATATTGGCATGTATGTAAAACATGGTCTAGAGGTTGAGCTTTAAATTATTGCAGCCCTTTCCATTTATGTTTTCATGTAATTATAATAGTATTCTTTTAATATTTTGGTATGTAATTTGTTTTTTTTGGTTATTAGGTTTTAATATAATATAAATTTTATCATTAAATTTCTATTTAGGTATGTAGTTTTTTTATTGGATTTAGTCTATTATTATTATTATTATTATTAATTATTAAATAATGTAGTAAAAATAATGTTTTTTTTTATAATAATAATGTTTTATTAAGAGTTTTATAATATTAATAATAATTTTATTAAGTTTATAATAATATTAGTTTTTCATATTTTTTTAACCATAAATTAGTTTTATAATTTCTTTAATTTTATAATAAAATAGTAATAGTAATATTAATAGCGTTAATAATTAAAATTTTAATGATAATATTGTTATTTTTAATTGATTAATATTAATAAATAATCAATGACTATTAATTATGTTAATATTAAATAATAATAATAATATTAATAATTAGTATTTAAATAATGATGATTATGATTTATACTAAAAACTATATTAATAATGAAAATGACATTTTAATTATTATTAAAAACAATATTATTAATAACATTATTAATAAGAATAAAAATATTATTAAAAACATCATTAATACAATATTCAGGATGTTTATTTAAAATTAATGTTCACAATTGTATTAATAACAATAAGTTTTCAAGGTTTATTAAAATTATTAATAACATTTAAATTATAAAAATAATATTAATAACATTTTATTAATAAAATTAATATGATTCATTACATTAATATTGTTAATATAAATCCTATTAACATTAATATTGATAAATAAAATTAATAATGTTTCTTTATAATAATAAATATGTTTTTTATTAATTTTTGTTTGATGATTAATAATATGAATGATATTATTATTGATACCAAAATTAGCAATATTAATATAAATAGTATTAATATCATTAGTGATAAATAACATTATTGATACTAAAATTTACACTATTAATCTAAATAATATTAAGATTATTAGTGATAAATAACAATATTAAGATTTGCATTCTAATCATTCTAATCAAACATGGTGAAACAAACTCAACCATTTCCATACATGGCCAAACATTGCCATCATAGTTAATCATTGTCACTCATGCTCGAAAATAAACAACCATAGTTAGTTGTATTCAACCATAATAGCCTATGGTCAAACGTGGCCAACCATAGTAGTCTATTGTCAACCTTGCTCAACCATAGTAACCTATGGTCATCCTTGGTCAAACATAATAACCTATGGCCATCCTTGGTCAACCATTGTAATCATTTTAATAAAACATGGTAAAAAAAACTCAACCATGGTAATACATTTTCAAACCTTTCCAACATAGTTAATCATTGTTACTCATTGTGGGAATACATAACATTACTTAACCATATATAATCATGGCTATTATTTATAATAAAACCCTCGGGTTTATTAATATTTTCGGTTTATACTATTAATCTAAAGAATATATAATGTAAATCCCCTAGGTTTATAATATTAATCCAAGGGTTTTTAATACTTTGGTTTATAATACTAATACGACGGTTAATAATATTCCATTGGGTTTATAATGTTATCGTTTAATAAACTCTTGGGTGTATTAATCTTTTGAGTTTATAATATTAATCTCAAGCATTTATAATATGTATCCCACATATCCCTCCCTTTGGTTTCTAATATTAATCCCTTTGGTTTATTAATTATTTGAGTTTATAATATTGATAATCCTTTATGTTTATTGATCCCTTTGGTTTATAATATCAATTTCTTAGATTTATAATATTAATAATCCTGATGGTTTATTAATGCCTTGAGTTTCTAATATCAATAAACCCTTGGGTTCATTAATATTTTGGGTTTATAATATTAATATCAAGGATTTATAATATTAATCTTGTGGGTTTATAATATTCAAATCCCATGGTTTATAATACTAACCCTGGGGTTTAATATTATTCCCTTGGGTTTATAATGTTAGGGTTTAATAAACCCTTGGGTTTGTTAATATTTTGGATTTATAATATTAGACCCAAGGATTTATAATGTCAATCCATTGTGTATATAATATTAATCCTATGGTTTATAATATTAACCCTAGGGTTCATAATACTTTGGTTTATAATACTAACCCTAAGGTTTAATATTATTCCATTGGGCTTATAATGTTAGGGTTTAATAAACCATTGGTATTATTAATATATTGGGTTCATAATAGTAATCCCAAGGATTTATAATGTTAGTCCTTTCGGTTGATAATATGATTGAATATGGTCTACTATTGCCAAAATGTGGAGCCATAATCTATCATAGAAAACCTTTTGGTTTATTAGTTCTTTTGGTATATGGTATTAATAATCACTTTGGTTTATTAATCTCTTCATTTTAAAATATTGATTAGATTATGGTATATTAATCTTTTAGGTTTTTTTGTTTAAAATATTAATTTCTAGGGTTTATTAATCTCTTGTGTTTTTAATATTAAACTCTTGGTCTTATTGATCCCTTAGGTTTTTAATATTTATCCCTTGGGTTCACCAATTCCTTTATTTCATAATATTAAACCTTTTAGTTTATTAGTTTTTTTGGTTTATAATATTAATAATCCTTTTGGTTTATTAATCTCTTGAGTTTAAAATATTGATTGGATTATGGTATATTAATTTTTAAATTTTTAATGTTTAAAATATTAATTCTTAGGGTTTATTAATCTCTTGTGTTTTTAATATTAAACCCTTCACCTTATTGATTCCTTAGGATTTTAATATCTATCCCTTGGGTTCACCAATTCCTTTAGTTTATAGTATTAAAACCTTCAGTTTACTAGTTCTTTTGGTTTATAATATTAATAATTCCTTGGGTTTATTAATCTCTTCATTTTAAAATATTGATTACATTATGGTATATTAATTTTTTAGGTTTTTGTGTTTAAAATATTAATTCTCAGGGTTTATTAATCTCTTGTGTTTTTAATATTAAACCCTTGGCCTTCTTGATCCCTTAGGTTTTTAATATTTTCCCTTGGGTTCTGTTAGCTCCTGATCTGGACCCCGGGCTGAAAAAGGGCAAAACAGGGTAACATCTAAACCACACTCAGCCCTGTAGCTAGCCCTACAAGGCCAGGAGAGGGCTCTGTCCATGAAAGGATATTAAATAAAGTTTAATAATGGACTGATTTTAGGCTAGGTATAATAGTGGGAAAATGTTTAATAAATGAATGAATTTTTCAGGGATGTGTGGGACAAATGGGACAGTTTGAAACTGGGGAACTAAATCAGGATACATGGTATTTTATGGGGCAAGATAGGGAGGAAATTTTAACAATTAAGTCTAAATAATGATGGAATGGAAAGACTAGTGAGGAGCTGAAAAGGGCATAGGAGATGGATCATTTTCAAACAGAAGAAAACATAGAGTATTGAATGATTTCCTAAGGCAAAGAATTAATAATGGATTCTACCTATCTATCTTAAAAGAATTCAACCAGAAATGTTTATGAACGAATGGAACACATAAAAATTTACATATGAAACAAAACAAAGGAAAGAACAAATGCTAAATATCATACCACATGGATCCCACAAATTAGAGTTGCATCTCTTATTAATTCCCTGTCAAACTATACAATGGAGCACAGAGCATTTATTTCCACACTATTCCCCTACTTCTAAGTTACAGACTGCTTTACAAATGATTTAGAATTACATTAAATAGGCTGAAATGTGGGAACATAGATCCACAAAAAGAGGGAGTTGATTAAAAACTCAAAAATAAAATCTGAAGATAGAAAAGAGAACCAACAATCTACTCTAAAGAAGGAACAACATTACATTTGACCACTTTGACAGATTTACTGTTACACTGTTGAACAAAAAATAGGCAAATTTGAAGAGTAGATTCTATTTTTTCTACTATTGTAGAAATTGTAGCTCTCGGCCTTTGACTGTTGCTCACTGTACTGACTTTTAATCAATTTTTTTTTGAAATAAAATGAAATGAAAGGGCGGATGTGTGAATATGGGTTACATTTTTGTGAGAGTTGGGGGAGGAAAAATTTTTTCGGCAATAGTTCGGCCGAACCTTTTATAAAGTTTGGCCGAACTCGTGCTTCCATTTAGATTGACGACACACTGACGGCGTGGGAAAACAGGATTTTTGTCGTAAATGGGAAAAACGACAACAAAAGTTCGACCGAACTTTGAGTTCGGCCGAACTTTTACTCTTAAAATAGTTTGGTCGAACTAGTTGCTATAAATAAATCACCCGCGAAGTTTATTTGTTTACCATGTTTTTGTGTGTCGGTTTGTTCATAGATTTTTCTGTCTATGTTGCTACTGGTCTGTTTTTTCACGCATTTTTCTATATGTGTTGCTGCTTCTATTCGCGTTGTTAGTATGCAGCGACTTCAAGCGACTTCAATACCAGGTATTTCTCCTGCTCCTCATCCCTTTTTCACAAGGGAAAAATAATGTCTGCTGTAATGCAAAGGGTCATTTTAGATTTATAACCATTCATAGTTCTACATGTTGCTTATGATAGCTACTTGCTATTTTTTTTCTACTACTTACAGCTTGTATATAAGGGTGTAGTATCAGTCAGCCTTGAAAATATTGTATTAGAAGCTTATGAAGCGGATCTATTTGTTATATGTATGCAGTATTCAACATATTCGACATCCTCTTTATTTTTGTTAGCAGTTATGTACCTGTGATCCTGTAACTATCCTGTATTACTAATAGTTGATAGAGACATAGATTATGGCATAACAGTAACCATTGATCTCTTAGAGGCTGTGATTTGGTACCCTATAAGATTACATGAACAGGTTCAATTCATTTTGTATGCTAGCTGGTTTCATTTTGTATTGAGCTATAGGTATTTGTTCTTTCTTTGTAAATATTACTATGTAATTTCAAGATAGAAAGGAAGAAACTCAATGGTTATGAAAGACAGTCAGTTCAAACTATCCATTACTTGGAAAACCAAGTCATTACTAGAACCAAGGCTTTAACCTGAGCCAAACCAACATTTCTAGCACCATGAGCTGACTCCTTGTGCTAGTAGTTAAACCCTAGAAGACAATGTGCATAGTTTAAACTAAATAAAGTGATTGTTGAACAAGAATTATACCATGAAAATAATATTGTTGAAAAGTAATGAGACCAAATAAAAGAAAGTTGAATACATTTAGTAATTCCATTATCAATCAATGAACATTGCTTGATGGCACAAGTATATTTTCAGCAGAACATTGAACTCAGTAAAGATGCCCCATAGAAGAGCCAAATTTTTCAATATGTAGTAGAATAATCCATTCCAATGCCTTAGGGGCCTGAATATAAGCTAAAACGATAACGAAGTTGAACATAGTCGCAATAAAATACCATCATTGTCATATCAACAAGGAAATCATGAAAATAAAGTAGAATGAGACTGTAAGCCATTAAAGTCTCTAAAATTATTTTAACATTAATTTTTTTTTTGTATGCTAGCCAGTTTCGTTTTGTATTGAGTTATAGGAATTTTTTCTTTCTTTGTAAAAATTACTATGTATTTTCAAGATAGAAAGTAAGCAACTCAATGGTTATGAAAGATAGTCGATACAAACTGTCCATTACTTGGAAAACCAAGTCATTACTAGAACCAAGGCTTTAACGCGAGACAAACCATCATTTCTAGTAGCAGGAGTTGAGTCATTGTGCTAGTATTTAAACCCTAGAAGACAATG
Source organism: Pinus albicaulis (assembly GCA_034641835.2). Classification (NCBI taxonomy): domain Eukaryota; kingdom Viridiplantae; phylum Streptophyta; class Pinopsida; order Pinales; family Pinaceae; genus Pinus; species Pinus albicaulis. The sequence goes on along the minus strand of CM076572.1, from coordinate 915,924,672 downwards.
TGCATAGTTTAAACTAAATAAAGTGATTTTTGAACAAGAATTATACCACAAAAATAATATTGCTGAAAAGTAATGAGACCAAATAAAAGAAAGTTGAATACAATTAATAATTCCATTATCAATCAATGAACGTTGCTTGACGGCACAAGTATATTTTCAGCAGAACATTGAACTCAGTAAATATACCCCATAGAAGAGCCAAATTTTTCAATATGCAGCAGAATACTCCAATTCCAAGGCCTTAGGGGCCTGAATATAAACTAAAACGATAACAAAGTTGGACATAGTCGCAATAAAATACCAGAATTGTCATATCAACAAGGAAATCACGAAAGTAAAGTAGAATGAGACTGTAAGCCATTAAAGTCTCTGAAAAATGCGATGCTAATATAACAAGAATAAGCCGAGAGGTGAGAGTCCACAACCAAAATTAGGATAACAGATTACATGAACAGGTTCGATTCCTCGTATGATTACCATTCATTACATTGATTCTATATTCACAATACAAGTAAGATTGAACACCATGTGATTACAAATTCAACTTATATAAAAGCTATAGTATAAGGAAATCTAGAAGTCCAAGCATAGTGATGGAAACATAAGCAATAGAGTAATTAGCCTAATCAGTGATATTGGTCTAATTCAACATATGGGGTTTATAGTCAGACAGATATCGTGTAATTCACTATTATTTGTTACTTATACCATAAAGTTATGAATATTATATGGAAATCGTAGTGCTTAATATAGGTATCACTATTTATAAATGTATCACTGTAATAAAAAGGGTCATTTTAGATTTATAACTATTCATAGTTCTACATGATGCTTATGATAGCTACTTGCTATTTTTTTCTACTACTTACAGCTTGTATATAAGGGTGTAGTATCAGTCAGCGTTGAAAAGCTTGTATTAGAAGCTTATGAAGCAGATCTATTTGTTATATGTATGTGGTAAGCTTATGTTGAATATTTTTGGAATGTGGAAGTGCACACGCCTATTATAGTCACAACATAGAAGATCTTCCCAAACCAATATTCCTCTTGATATCAATCATCCAAGGTTGCAACAAGATGTAGAACTCTACAAAGGAATCCACAATTGCAATGTTGTATCGCATTATTATTTAATATCTACTTAGCCTTTGAACTTATTTGTCTATGGCTCCAATTTCATATATGTTTGTTCCAAGCCAACCTTATATGCATAAAACTTGAAAGGCAGGTTACAAATCTTGTATGCAAGATGTAAACATGTTTCTTAACAAGCTACACTAGTAGATCTGATCTACATCAAGCATTTGTTGCATTATTTTAATTTACTAATAGCAACTAGCATAATAAGTTAGAGCCATGTTATCTATTGAGAAGTGGGTAACCCATAGGAGAATTTTTTCTCCTCCTTAGAGAGGTAGCCAACCAACACTTGACATGATGCCATGGACCCTCTAGATATATGCTCTAGTTAGATTTCTCTCTCCCATCTATCATTTCTTCTTGAAGGAAGGTGGTCATTCATTAGGAGGGACTTTTACCATTTTGTAGTTATGATTTTTCTTATTAATTTGTGGGATACTAATATGAATCAAAGGGTGATCTAAATGATTGACTGATCTCCATTGTATTCTTGTTCCCTCACTTTACTTGGGAGGTTAGTCTTTGATCCTAGTCCAATGGGACCTCCTCTAAGGCCTTAGTATTATAATAAGGATAATACTATTGAGGCTCTAATTGAAGTAGGATGGCCATGAAATTCCATACTTGCCACTTTCCATCATTCCCTATATTCCATATCCATTATTCGGGAAAGTAATATTTGATCATGGAGATTGACACACTCATCCCCATCCTTGTGTTTGGGCCAAAGAAAATTGCACTATATTTTCATGCATCTAAATGAATGATGAAAGAAAAGAAAGCCACGATAAAGGAAAAATGAAAAATGAAAAAATGGTTGGGACAAAAATTAGTGTGTGGGAAAAATCCTAGTATGATCTTTACCCCATAGTCATCACCTAATTCCTAGAACGCTTCATACTCCACACATAAAAGAAGCCCTGTATTGTTCCAAACTTAACAAGCAATAAACTGCCTCATCCTAAGGAATTATAAATTCTCAATCTCTCAAATGCAAGATTGGGCTCCTGAGCCATGCACCCATAACAAGAAAATATGATAAAATAGTAAGAGGCACACTAGAGGGATGGAAAACACAAGATAAGGAAAGGGAAAACTCATGCCTCCATGATTTCTTTATCTGTGTTAGTAGTTATGTACATGTGATCCTGTAACTATCATGTATTACTAATAGTTGATAGAGTCATAGAGTATGGAATAGCAGTAACCATTGATCTCTTAGAGGTTGTGATTCGATACCCTATAAGATTGGACACTATGTATATATAAGCTATCAAATTACATGAACAGGTTTGATTCCTAGTATGATTACCATTCATTACAGTGCTTCTATATTCACAATAAAATTAAGATTGAACACCATGTGATTATAGATTCAACTTATATAAAAGCTATAGTATAAGTAAATCTAGAAGTCCAAGCATAGTGATGGAAACATAAGCAATAGAGTAATTAACCTAATCAGTGATATTGGTCTAATTCAACATATGGGGTTTATAGTCACGCACATATCCTATAATTCACTAGTATCTGTTACTTATACCATAACATTATGAATATTATATGGAAATCATAGTGCTTAATACAGGTATCACTGTTCTTAGCTTATTAATTGAACCCTTAGCTAATACAATAGACTGAGCTAGATATTTCACCATGTTGAAGCTGATCGAGTAAGAGCTATGTTGGAACTAGTCTTACACGCTTTTTTTCCTAAGCATAGTGTTTCCCATTCATTTTTATGGTTCATTACTGGTATAGTTGTAATCAAGTGTATTTGAGCTTGATGCTTTTCACTACATGACTCTGATTGGTATGTTATGTTGAAAGCAATGGAAATCATCGATATTCGTTTACCTGTGTTTTATTACGTTGATACTTATACTCGATACAAGCTGATTATTCCAATAGAGCTAGTAGAGGATTCGTAATAAGCACAAGATTTGATATGTGTTTACTAGTTAAAGTACTAAATACTTAAGCAGTACTAGCTTTATAGCTTAATTCTAATCCCATATGTAGATAACATGATTATTAGAATGATTATGTGATTACTTATCTTTACACATAGTATTAACTCCTTAAGCTGGACAAGATTTTCATAAGATGATGATTAGGGAAAGACAGTATTATATAAATACGTACAAGGTAAGTGAGTATCCAACTTTGATGTGTTAGTACTTGCTTATTCATTATAGATATTCCTGGGAACTTATAGCTAGTATTACAGAACAATATTATATGTGCTTTATTCCTTAATACATGGGATTTATAGACCATGTTTACGTAATAAGGTAAGCTTAAGCTCTTATAGAGGTAATTTAAATAATATCAGTGTATTCCATAGGTATAAGTACATCCATAGTCTTTGATGTGGTGAACATGATATCATTACATCGTTATAGATAAGCTAATGCGATTAACTTCTTATGGTAATACCATTACAATTTACTCTATGTAAGTGTACACTAGTTCATTTGATTACTAGTATCATACCGAACCAGGGAAGGGCCAAAAACCATATAGAAAGGGAGTAAAAATTTGTGCCCCAATGTTTCTGTAACCTAAACTAATCAACCTTAATATAACCTGAACTAATCAACTTGAACTTATACCTTCTGAGTTAGCCATGTTGACCTTAATATAACCTGAACTAATCAATGTGTTATTTTGTACCATGTGTTATTGTGTACCATGTAGCTAGAAATATTAAACTAGATATAAGTTTATGACAATTATGACAAGTGTATTGTTTTTTCATCCTTATGTTCTTTTTTATTATTATGTCTTTAGGTTTTGAGTAGGTGACATGAGTCCCTTTATCCTTCTATTATGAGTGGGTTATGGTTTTCTTGACAATTATGACAAGTGTATTGTTTCTTCATCCTTATGTTCTTTTTTCACTATTATGTCTTTAGGTTTGGAGTAGGATACATGAGTCCCTTCATCCCTCTATTATAAGTGGGTTATGGTTTGCATTGTCTCATTGTTATGGTATAGTGATTTGTGATCCAGACCAAAATTTTTAGTAATTTCAACTTCAAAATTTTGATTTTTAACTAAGAAGTTAACATCTTTACGCTCACACATATTTTTTATAGCATATGTAATAGATATACCTTAATATAACGCAGGAACTAATCAACCTAAACTACTCAACCTGAACTTATACCTTCTGAGTTAGCCATGTTAATCTTAATATAACATGAACTAGTCAATGTGTTATTTTGTACCATGTGTTATTCTGTACCATGTAGCTAGAAATATTAAACTAGATATAAGCTTATGACAATTATGACAAGTGTTCTTTTTTTTCATCCTTGTGTTATTTTTCATTATTATGTCTTTAGTTTTGGAGTAGGTGACATGAGTCCCTTTATCCCTCTATTATAAGTGGGTTATGGTTTGCTTTGTATCATTGTTATCGTATAGTGATTTGCGATCCAGAGAAATTTTTTTAGTAATTTCAACTTTAAAATTTTTATTTTTAACTAAGAAGTTAACATCTTTATGCTCACACATATCACCTTTGCTTTTTATTCTCTCTTGCACACACACACACACACACACACACACACACACACACACACACACATATATATATATGAAGATATTATCCCATTTTCTTAAATTTTATTCATAGATCAAATGTCATTTAAATACAAGATTTATCATAATGTACAATGATTCATTCCATATTATTTATAATTTTTTTCATTAAAAAATGAACCCTTTAAATGATGAACCTAGTTAATGCTTCTTCTTCATGAAGAAGACTACTTGATCTTTCAATTTGAATTTGATGATGGTCCTTTGTTATATTTCTTGACTACTTCAAATTATTGACACAATCATATGCTTCTTGTTACTCTTTCTATTCCTTCCTTATATTGTATTCTACCCCTTAGATATCGTGTACTCTCTCACATAGATATTGCACTCAATTTTGGTGGTCCTTTGTTATATTTCTTAACTACTTCAAATTATTGACACAATCATATGCTTTTACCTTAATATCTTGTAGAGCCCATTTCATCCAAAACACTCAAAAATAAGTAACTACTATGTATTCCACTTCTACTCTAGATAGAGAAAGTAACGACTCTTTCTTTCTTAACCATTAAACCAAATACTCTTCTAAGTAGAATTATACATTGTCCACTTGTAATTTTCACAAGCCTAGTTGAATCTCTATATGTTGTCAATGTAAATTTCTCACAAGTAAATTTGTCAATGTAAATTTCTTAACTTCTACAAGTTCTATAGGTAGAGTCTGTAAAGGGCCAGGTAGCCTCTGGATCTCATATTTTATGAAAGGTGACATATCTAGTAAATGACCCTACAGTCAATCTCTAGAATAGATCTAAATAGAAGTTCTTCATTTTAATATCCATAAAACACAACCACTTTAAGGTAAATTGTGTACATGTGTCATTTCTCCCACAAACTAAAGGCTTCCTCCCATTAATTTTAGATGTGAATTCTACCATAAACTTTTTAAGTCAAACTTTAAGATAAACCATGCACATGTCATTTGCAATAAATGTCAATTTAATATCTAAATTCACATATGTTTAGTGGTGTCATTGTTTCACTTCCGATATTATGTTGCTTACCTTGATGAACAAGTGGAACTCTACTAGGAGGCCTCTCTATTTTTTGACTCTTTGCTCATACTGTCAAAGGTCGTTACATGTTATATGGGCTATACTGTATCTAGTTATTAGACTACATATCTTCATATATAACTTGCAAATAGCATGATGGAAACCAAACATAATAATGTATTAGGACATCACAACTTGCTAATCAGTTATTAGACTACATATCTTCATATATAACTTGCAAATAACATGATGGAAATGTGAACTAATTAGTTATTAGACTACATATCTTCATATAGAACTTGCAAATAGCATGATGGAAATGTGAACTTGCAAATAGTATGATGGAAATGTGGATCTCAAAGAAAAGTCATGATTAATGCTTCTAGAAACAAAACATAATAATGTATTAGGACATGCTCCTTTAACTTGAAAATAGTACATGGTCGAAATGTGGATCTCATGACTCTTCATGATTAATGCTTCTAGAAAACAGACATAATTTAATGTAATAGGACATAATTTAATGTATTAGGACATGCTCCTTTAGGCTTGGTGGCATTACCTTTGCTTTCATGATTAATGCTTCTAAAAACCAAACATAATTTAATGTATTAGGACATAATTTAATGTATTAGGACATGCTCCTTTAGGCTTGGTGGAATTACCATTGCTTTTTATTTATTTCTTACACACACACATATATATATATTAAGAGATGATACCATTTTCTTTTTTATTCATAGATAAAATGTCATTTAAATACAATATTTATCATAATGTACAATGATTCATTCGATATTATTCATAAATTTTTTCATTAGAAAATGAACCCTTTAAATGATGAACCTAGTTAATGCTTATTCTTCATGAAGACGACTACTTGATCTTTCAATTTGAATTTGATGATGGTCAGGTTTGTTATATTTCTTGACTAATTCAAATTACTGACACAATAATATGCTTCTTGTTACTATTTTTATTCCTTCCTTATATTGTATTCTCCCCCTTAGTTATTGTGTACTCTCCCACATAGATATTGCACTCAATCTTGATGGTCCTTTGTTATCTTTCTTGACTACTTCAAATTATCAAATTATTGACACAATCATATAGATATTGCACTGAATTTTGATCCAGTCCTTTGTTATCTTTCTTTACTTCAAATTATTGACACTTGATTGAATATAGATATCATATAGATATTGCACTCAATTTTGATGGTCCTTTGTTATCTTTCTTGACTAATTCAAATTATTGACACAATCATATGCTTTTTGTTACTCTTTCTATTCCTTCCTTATATCTATTCTCCCCCTGGATATTGTGTACTCTCCCACAAAGATAAATTGCACTCAATTTCATAGACTCTTATTTTGAAGTCAAATATATTGTATTCTCCCTCTTAGATATTGTGTACTCTCCCACATAGATATTGCACTCAATTTTGATGGTCCTTTGTTATCTTTTTTGACTACTTCAAATTATCAAATTATTGACACAATCATATAGATATTGCACACAATTTTGATGGTCCTTTGTTATCTTTATTTACTTAAAATTATTGACACTTGATCATATAGATATCATATAGATATTGAACTCAATTTTGATGGTCCTTTGTTATCTTTCTTGACTACTTCAAATTATTCACACAACCATATGCTTTTTGTTACTCTTTCTATTCCTTCCCACATAGATATTGCACTCAATTTCATAGGCTCTTCTTTTGAAGTCAAATATATTGTATTCTCCCCCTTAGATATTGTGTACTCTAGCACATAGATATTGCGCTCAATTTCATAGGCTCTTTTTTTGAAGTCAAACAAGTGGAAAAAATTTACAAGAACTGTTAATAATTTTTTTCTCACATGTTCAAATGTTTCTCTAACAAGATAATTGATACCAACTATTCCTAATTTGTTTCTCGCATATTCAAATGCTTCTCTAACAAGAGGCTTTGAAGGATCTAGATCCTCTGGTTAAAGGATGAAAGGCAAGGACCTTCAAAGTACAACCAAAGGTTCAAGGATCTACAGCCAAGGGTTGAAGATCATTAAACCAAAGGTTTAATAATACAACCTTGAGTGATTCCACGGGTCCTCTACACCCTTCACATGGTGAAATTGGGATAGGTCTAGTGTTTACTTCTACAAGTTCTATAGGAAGAGTCTGTAAAGGGCCAAGTAGCCTTTGGATCTCATCTTTTATGAAAGATGACATATCTAGTAAATTCCCCTACAATCAATCTCTGGAATGGATCTAAATAGAAGTTCTTCATTGTAATATTCCTAATTAGCAAAAAATAATTGGAATATTCGATTTTATATATTTTTTCCATCTATGGGTTGTAAATAAATAAAAAGTGAGTAAAGAGGGTCTAACTCACTTTAGTAGAATACGACATCCGCCTAGTAGCACAACGTTGTGACTCAAGGGGGGTCAATAGGGGCCAAACACCACGTAGAGGAGGGGGCCTACGTGCACTCTAGAAGCTTCTGCGTAGATAAGGATGAGGATGTGAAGGAGAGAGAGGCTATGATGGGTTTTGGAGGGAAACCTATGTTATAAAAGATGGAGGAGCCTCCTCATTTGGATCATTATTGAGTTGATGATTTTAGAGTGAGACTTTTGTCTTCTTGAGCACCTTGGCTGTTTAGCCTGTCTGCAACACTGTTTAGTGCATTGAGTGTCTCCGGTCGGAGATCTCGCCCTTAGCCCTGGGGGACTTCGAGTGCCTGCTCGGGCAAGGTTTTTTTTTTCAGTATTTTGTGAGTCATTTCATTGTTTTGGTTTGTTGCGAAGCTGGAGCTTATAGATACTGCGCAGTCATTGGGAGAGGGGATGCAGTCCACTGTGGAGGAGCTTCAGTTTGGGGTTTCTGCGAGTGATTTTGCTAGGATTTTGAGCAGAGGGTTAGCCCTTGCCCGTCGGAGGTTTTTGGTGGAGTTTCTAGTAGTATTTCAATTGTTTCTATCTAGCCACTGCGTTGTACCTTGGAGGCCAGCGTAATTCATTGGGGAGGCAGTTTCTGGTGATTTCTGGGGTTGGCCATTCTTGGAATGGTTTGTGGATCTTGTCGAGGTTGTTTAGGAGAGGATATTTGCCGATTTGCAGCTTGTTCTAGGAAGGGGATCAACCCCTAATCTTCTGTCGATTCCAGCAGTAGCAGCTACATGGCATTTTTCCAGCAGCTGGGACGCAGTTCATAGAGAAACCATTTCTTGTATTTTTCTGAGAGTGTTTTCTCACTTTCCTTGTGCAATATCACCTCTTGTACTTCATTAAATTTCTCAGATTAATAAAATGGCTCAGCATTTTCTCTCTATGTTTTCTGGTTGAGTTGCCGTAGTTGCCATTGTTGTCGTAGTTGTTGTATTCTCTTCCTATTTCTATTATTGTTTCTGAGCGCTCTATTTCTATACCACTTGGTGTTTTTATCCTTCGCTCCTAGACCAAGTCTAGAAAGGGCCAGGTAGCCTCCAGGTCTCGTCCTCTTTTAGAGGTGACATATCCGGTAAATTCCCTCCTAGTCAATCTCTGGTTGGAGTTTGCCGTGTTTTAGAGATATCCCTGAAACGGGATATTACAGTGGTATCAGAGCATAGTTTTGGCTTAGCCTGTGGTGTATGACATCAGGAAAGAGACCGTACAGAGGTAGGAAGTATAGAGACCATGAGTGTAGGTTGGAGGCCACCTACGAAGAGGAAGACTGTGCCTAGGTAGAGGACGTAGATCAGGAGAGAGAGCCTGTGACAAACACAGATCAGGTGGAGCTTGTAGTATATTTAAGAGAGGAAGAACCAATGGTAGATGAAGCAGAGGCCAAACATTTTGGAGAGGCACTCCTCAAGTCTATGCAGGATTTAGCTAGAAAGATTGAGGTGATGGGCTAGAGGTTCACAGCTGTGGAGGCTACACAGCGTGAGACTCCAGGGGTTTTTTAGGTCATAGAGGGATTAGGTACATCCCATCATTTTTCAAAGCAGGGTGCTTCTTAGCATGATACTCCTCATCCGACAGCTTCATGTGCACCTACCCACTTTACTATGCCCACTTTCTTGGGAGCAGATATAGGGGTAGGAGCCTAGTAGAAGGCAGAGCCTGGACACTTAGATGAGTATTTTGTATATTATCAGTCCTACAGACAGGATTTTAGGGATGCTCTCAGATTTAAAGATTTTGTTCAGCTCTAGCGGGACAGTAGACCCCGCGACCATCATAGAGGGCATTAGCATTACCATGATGGATATTCCCACTCTGCCTCTAGTAGATTTCATTTTCCTACGTTTGATGGATCATCAAACAGTTCAGAAAAGTCTTGGGTGGAGAAGCTGGACATTTATTTCTATCTTAACTAGATGTCAGAGATGGAGGCCATCAAGGTGGCAACATTACATTTGGATGGTGAAGCCCAGGACTGGTGGTTCCATGGGATGGTGACACTCGGGCATTCCACAGTGACGACATATGTCGATTTTACCAGGAGATTGATAGAGAATTTTGACCAGAGGGATCCAAAACAACATTTTGTTGAGCTGAAGAAGCTTAAACAGACAAGGAACCCAGAGACATACATTGCAGATTTCTTGAGGGTTTCGGTGATGGTGCCAGATCTATCCGCGACACGGATGATCTATATTTTTGTGGAGGGATTGGAAGAACCACTTTGAGGTCTAGTTAGATCCACTAGACCAGCTACACTCCAGGATGTTATCAGTAGGACCAGGGATTTGCAGGATGCATTGCTTAGGACGCGGACACCTTACCCCCAGAGACAGGGTTTCCAGCCCAAGGGGAAGGATGTGAGGGTTCATCCTCCCAAGGGGAATCCAGGACGGGCACAGGTAGATGATGAGGCCAAGAGGGAGTTGAGGAAGAAGTGGTTGTGATTCACTTGTCAGGAGTCGTGGGCACCAGGCATAGGTGTACTGCTGGAAAAGCACACTTCACTCAGGAATTCTCCAATGAGAGCAGGGAAGAAGATGAGGATGATGATGAAGAGGCAGGAGATAATTAGATGGCCCAGGATCAGTTGCCTCCTCCACCTCCTGGAACGAGAGGTGCAGCTTTTGCACCCACAGGAGGGGCCCTTGCAGCTTTGCGAGGAGTTCCTAAGTATTTGACGCTACGCGTACGTGGGACAGTACGTGGCCAACAAGTTTTAGTTTTGGTTGACAGTGGGGAAACCTACAACTTCATTGATGCACAGGTGGTCGAGCGGCGGAGTATACCGACCGAGAGTTTTGAGGATTTTTCCATCTTGGTCCCAGGATCCCAGACAATGCAGTGTGCCCGGTATGTTCCAAAGTTAGCAGTGAAGATGGGTACTTACACCATGACTGATCAATTTTTTGTGGTCAACATACCGAATACCAATGTGGTACTAGGGTTTCAGTGGCTTATTACTCTAGGGAAGGTCACCATGGGTTGGGAGGCCTTAGATATGGAGTGGAATGACAAGAAGACTGGGAAGCATGAGAATATATGCGAGATGCATACGTACCCACCTCAGACAGTGTCGGCACACCAGATGGAGGCATAATTCTGAAAGGGAGACATAGAGTGGGCAGTTGAGTTGTGGGCATCAGAGGTAGAGACCACTAGTCGAACAGTTCATCCAGAGATACAGGCCATCCTTGACAGGCATGAGGTAGTGTTTGGGGATATACCACCAGGTCGGCCACCAGATAGAGGGTTTGAGCATACCATCGAGCTAGAGCAGGGTATCCAGGTAGTGATCACTACACCCTATAGGTATCCCAAAGCCTATTAGGATGAGATCGAGTAGGCCGTCCAGGAGTTGTTGGATCTTGGACACATCAGACCGAGCATGAGTCTGTTTGCTTCTTCTGTAGTGCTGGTGAAGAAGAAGGATGACACCTTGAGGATGTGTATTGACTACAGGGCTCTGAACAAGAATACTTTGAAGAATAGGTACCCTATACCTAGGATCGATGAGCTGATGGATGAGCTGAGAGAAGCTAAGTTCTTCTCAAAGATTGATTTGAGATCAGGGCACCATCAGATTCGCGTGAGGGAACAAGACATTCCCAAGACCGCCTTTAGGTGTCATTATGGGAACTTTTAGTTCTTGGTTATGCCTTTTGGGCTGACCAATGCACCAGCCACCTTTCAGTCTTGCATGAACCATATCTTCCGCAGTCATCTGAGGAAGTTTGTATTGGTTTTATTTGATGACATACTCATATATATCAGGACTTGGGAGGAGCATCTTTAGCATATAGAGGTAGTACTATGCATCTTGGAAGAGCAACACTTCTATGCTAAGCTCTCCAAGTGTGAGTTTTGGATGACAGAGATACTGTATTTGGGTCACATCATTGGAGTGGATGGAGTGAGGGTCCACGAGGAGAAGATTAGAACCATCAGAGATTGGCCAAAGCTGAAGAATGTGACAGAGCTTCGAGGGTTCATTGGGATATGTGCCTATTACAAGAATTTCGTCAAAGGGTTCTCATAGCTTGCTGCACCCCTTACAGATCTGATGAAGAAAGGGGCATTTGGTTGGACAGATACAGTGCAACAAGCCTTTGATAGGCTCAAGGAGGTGATGAGTAGCTGCCCAATGCTTGTGTTGTAAGATTTTATGCAGCCATTTTTCTTGGAGTGTGATGCGTCAGGAGAGGGGATCGATGTAGTATTTATGCAGGGGGGACACCCTATAGCTTTTGAGAGCCGGAAGCTCCTTCCGCATGAGAGGTTGTATCCCATATATGACAAGGAGATGTTGGCCATCATGCATGCATTGGCCAAATTCTGGAAATATCTGGTAGGGAACAGATTCGGGGTGAGGACTGACCACAACAGCCTCAGGTTCTTTTTGGATCAGAAGCAACTATAGGAGAGGCATCAAAAGTGGATCAGTAAGATCCAAGCATATGACTTTTACATTGAGTATGTCAAGGGTAAGAATAACGTGGTAGCAGATGCCCTTTCATGTATACCAGCCACATTATCTCTTATGAGCTTGGACACAGATTGGAGGGCTCATCTTTTAGTTGAGTACTCGAAGGACATGTTTTCATGTGAGGTGCTGGATGGACAGGTCGCAGATGATAGGTACAAGGTGGTCGATGAGATCATCTATTTCAGGGACAAGATCTTCTTTACTGAGGGATCTCAGCTTAAGAAGAAGATACTCCAGGCATCACATGATTCTCCATTGGCAGGCCATCAGGGGTTTACCAAAACCTACAGGGCCATTAGGGAGAGGTTCTCATGGAGGGGCCTCAAGGAGGACGTACTCCAGCACATCACAGAGTGTGATTTTTGTCAGAGGAACAAGGGGGAGATGAGCCATCCTGCAGGGTTGTTGCAACCTCTTCCCATTCCAGAGGGGAAATGGGAGAGCATATCGATGGATTTAATCACAGGGTTGCCCATGGTGCAGGGCAAGGATTGTATCTTTGTCGTCGTTGATCGACTGACAAAATATGCACACTTTTTTTCCATATCCGTGCATTACATAGCCGCACAGGTGGCTGAGTTGTTCTTCCGAGAGATTTTCAGGTTGCATGGTCTTCCTAAGACCATCATCAGTGACAGGGATAGCCGCTTCATGGACAGATTTTGGCAGGAGCTTTTCCGACTAGTGGGGACGGAGTTGACACCGAGTACCAGTTACCACCCACAGACGGATGGACAGGAGGAGATAGTCAACAAGTGGTTGGAGGGCTACTTCTGTAACTATGTCAGTGGGCAGCATCGAGCATGGTTGAGATGGTTGCATTTGGTGGAGTACTGCTACAACTCGACACATCACATGTCTATTGGTATGTCACCATTTTATGCTTTTTATGGGTACCATCCTTTATCATTTGCTGATGTGATGTTCAGTGGGAGTAAGGATCCTAGAGCCAAGATTTGGATCCAAGAGAGTCAGGAAATCCTCTAAGCTCTCAAGGACAACATGGCTACATCACAGAACTAGCAGAGGCTATATGCCGATAAAGGTCGAGTGGAGCGATAGTTTGAGGTAGGGGACTTGGTCTACCTATGCTTACAGCCATACCGACAATCATCGCTGAAGAAGAATGGAGCTAAAAAGCTCAAGCCTCGCTTTTACGGGCCATATGGGGTGGTACGCAAGATTGGGCAGGTTGCATATGAGTTGGAGCTGCCCCAAGGCAGCAAGATCCATAACATTTTCCATGTATCATGCTTGAAGAAGGCGCTGGGATAGCAGGTGACAGTGACAGAGGAGATACCACCTACAGATGATGAGGGGCACTTTGTGTTGTAGCCGAAAGCCATTATTGATACCAGAGAGAGGCGATTACGGAGCAGGACGGTCCGGGATTCTTGGTGAGGTGGAAGAATTTTCCGGATGAGGATGCCACTTGGGAGAGCGAGAAGATTCTGTAGCATCCATCACTTCAATTTCTTGAGGGAAAGAAAAATTTTTCCAGGGGGGGACTGTAATATTCCTAATTAGCGACAGCTAATTGGAATATTCCATTTTATATAGTTTTTCCATCTATGGGTTGTAAATAAATAAAAAGTGAGTAAACAGGGTCTAACTCACTTTAGTAGAGTAAGACATCTGCCTAGTAGCACAACGTTGTGACTCAAGGGGGGTCAAGGGGGGCCAAGCACCATGTAGAGGAGGGGGCCTACGTGCACTCTAGAATATTTTGTGTAGATAAGGATGAGGATGTGGAGGAGAGAGAGGCTACGATGGGTTTTGGAGGGAAACCCATGTTATAAAAGATCGAGGAGCCTCCTCATTTGGATCATTCTTTAGTTGATGATTTTAGAGTGAGACTTTTGTATTCTTGAGCACGCTGGCTATTTAGCTTGTCTGTAGCACTATTTAGTGCATTGAGTGTCTCCGGTCAGAGACCTCGCCCTTAGCCCCGGGGGACTTCGAGTGCCTGCTCGGACAAGGTTTGTTTTTCAATATTTTGTGAGTTGTTTCATTGTTTGGGTTTGTTGTGAAGCTAGAGCTTATAGAGACTGCTCAGTCACTGGGAGAGAGGATGCAGTCCACTATAGAGGAGCTTTGGTTTGGGGTTTTTGTGGGTGATTTCATCGGGATTTTGAGCAGAGGGTCAGCCCTTTCCCATCAGAGGTTTTTGGCGGAGTTTCTCGTAGTATTTCAGCTGTTTCTATCCATCCACTACATTGTAAGTTGGAGGCCAGTGTAATTCACTAGGGAGGTAGTTTCTGGTGATTTATGGGGTTGGAAATTCTTGGAATGGTTTGTGGATTTTTTTGGGGTTGTTGAGAAGAGGATATTTTCCTATTTTCAGCTTGTTTCGGCAAGGGGATCAACCCCTAATATTCTGTCGATTCTAGCAGTAGTAGCTACATGGCATTTTTCCAGCAACTAGGACGCAGTTCATAGAGCATCCATTTCCTGTATTTTTATGAGAGTGTTTTATCACTTCCCTTGCGCAAGATCGCCTCTTGTACTTCATTACATTTCTCAAATTAATAAAATGGCTCAACATTTTCTCTCTATGTTTTCTGGTTGAGTTTCCGTAGTTACTGTTGTTGCCATAGTTGTTGTATTCTCTTCCTATTTCTATTATTGTTTTTGAGCACTCTATTTCTATACCACTTGGTGTGTTTATATTTTGCTCCTAGACTGAGTCTGGAAAGGGCCAGGTAGCTTCCGGATCTCGTCCTCTTTTAGAGGCGACATATCCGGTAAATTCCCTCCCAGTCAATCTCTAGTTGGAGTTTGCCGTGTTTTAGAGATATCCCTGAAACGGGATATTACATTCATTTTAATATCCATAAAACATGACCACTTAAAGGTAAACTATGTACATGTGTCATTTCTCCCACAAACTAAAGGCTTCCTCTAATATCCATAAAAAACAACCACTTTAAGGTAAACTATGTACATGTGTCATTTCTCCCACAAACTAAATGCTTCCTCCCATTAACTTTAGATGTGAACTCTACCATAAAATTTTTAAGTCAAACTTTAAGATAGATAAAAAATTCACATGTCATTTACCTCATGATGTTGTGTCATTTTTCTCATGCATTTGCAATAAATGTGGATTTAATATATATATTTTTATTGAATTTGTTTTTTTTCAGGCATAAGAAAACCATTAAATATGGTTGAAAAATGGAAATTATGCATAGAAGTTTCTTGCTATCCCAATCCAGGGAAAGCAATAATTACATATGTGCTTTCCAATATTGCAACTAGCAAAGTCGTCCAAAGTAAAATGAATATACCAGGAAGAACAGCAAACAACGAAGCATATTATATTGGATTAATAGAAGGCTTGGGAACAACGATGAAGTATGGATCAAATGGAATTGTAGTTTTCACCAATTCTAAACTTGTGTGCAACCAGATGAATGGCGTGTGCCAAGTTAAAAAGGAGAGGCTAAAAGAACTGCATGGAATAGCAAACAAT
Source organism: Pinus albicaulis (assembly GCA_034641835.2). Classification (NCBI taxonomy): domain Eukaryota; kingdom Viridiplantae; phylum Streptophyta; class Pinopsida; order Pinales; family Pinaceae; genus Pinus; species Pinus albicaulis. Next base: position 915,908,522 of record CM076572.1, on the reverse strand, counting down.
ATTGTTAGCCAATTTCAATTTTTTAGTATAAGGCATTGTACAAATGTGAATAAGATGTCTGTTGATCTATTGCGTGGGGAAATGCCAATTCATGATTCATCTATCAAATATGAATTAGAATTATACAGAGCAATGCCAATGCAAGATTCATCTCTCAAAGATGAATTGTTTTTGAGATGCTCTTCTTCAAAAATTCAAGATTCATCTCTCAAAGATGAATTAGTGTTGAGACGCTCCCCTTCAAAATTTATTGATGGACATTGTAACATATCTTGGATATGTTTGTGTTGTGTACTTATAAATGTGTCTTTTTTAATGACCATGTGTTTTTTTCAATTATATACCAAGTGTGCTTCCACCACACCATGTAAAGCGCAACTTGGTGAACTTCACATTTGCAACAAGTGAACTTCACGTTTTTATAAAATTAAAATGCGGGGACTTCAAGAAATTTTTGTTTAAATGGAGTTTCACGCTTCTTTTTTAATGACCATGTGTTTTTTTCAATTTTATACCAAGTGTTCTCCCACCATGTAAAGCGCAATTTGGTGAACTTATCATTTTTATAATTTCTTTTTTGCTTAAATTGAGTTTCACACATCAATTATTGCTTTGAAAGTTGTGTTCTACATAATTTGTGTACACTAAATTACAAATTGATTTTCTAAAATCTATTTTGTGTAAATGTCCACCAATAGATATATATATCATGGAGGATGAACGACGAAGATCAACCGAATCCCATATGGGGGTTCAGGGATCGAGGGATGTTCACGGTATTTAAATATAATCTTAAATCTCCATACATGTGTGTACATATGGAATTGATTTTTTATTAAATTTGTGAGTTAAATTAGTTGTTAATAAGTTTCATTTTAAAATTTTTAGGAGGTAAGAGGAGAAGGGTTTCTACTCCATCCATGGAGCGTGCCCATGGTTCAACCAGTTGTGGTATGGTTCACGCAATTTAATCAATGAATATGTATATGTATTTATATGTACACATGAATGTATTTTTCAATTGATTATAAATTCGTATTTGTTTATGAAGCTTCTCCCTCATCTCGAGAGGTTGGTGGTGGTTCAAATCCACCTAGAGGGCCATCAATGAGTGGTAGTAGGTTGCATGAAGGGGGTGATATTTATTCCCCCGGAGGCCAATCAACGGCTGCTGGTTCTCAGCAGGGTCATTTTGGGTCTGGTTCTCAGCAGGGTCATTCTGGGTCTGGTTCTCAGTAGGGTCATGTTGGAGAAGATGCTAACCAACAACGTCAAGGTTGCCATCAATTTCAATATTTTTTTCATTAAATTTGTACAACTTTTTTTACATGTGTTTTTTCTAATATACGAAATTATATATATATTGATGCAGAGGCCGAAAATGTTCCAACTAGTGGTCAAAATAGATGCAGGGCAGACCGCTACATTCAAGAAGAAGGTTGTCTACCCAGTACAACTTATCCGGCCGACATTACTGATATACCATGGGAAACAAACATGGCGCAATGCACCTTACAAAGGTGTGAAAAAATTCATGCAAAATTGCAGAGAGATCTCGTGGCTTTGTCTCTACTTGCTGAGAGTCGACAAAGCCTTGAAATAGTTACACATTCATTGGGCGAAATTGTAAATGTGTACAGAACTCTTGGGCCAATGACTGATACATTTGTAGAAGTGATGAGAAAGAGAAAGGAAACAGTAATGGGTCCAGATAAATGGGAGGATGTAAAACAAAAAGTTACAAAAGATGTGGCCAAGTCAATGTTTAATTTCAAGGAAGGGCCAAAAAGAAAAATGTTGAAGGTGCAATATTTCAAGCACCCAAATATAGCTCGCTATTTGTATGATAGGCACCTTGTGGCCTATGGAAGGCTCCCATGGAACGACGAGGTTCCTGTTTATTTTGCACAAATTTTTTACGCAGAATTTTTTTTGGGTATGAAACCCAACTACAATGACCTTCTGTCAGAATTTTTTAGCCCAGGGAAAGGTCGATTATATGACCGTAAGGGCGCTAAGCGAGATGTGGAGTTGCCTCACCCTGAGCCGCCATTGGTGTGTCAACCTTTTCGGGTCGAAACTCTGCGGTCAAAGATGGATGCGTCTTCTCAAATAAGTCGAGAAGCAAGGGATGTCATGATCGACAATGTTTAAAGCAGATTGGGTGGAGTCGATGTTTGTTTAAATTGACAAAGAGCACGTGAAAATGCATGTGCCAATTTTGTGTATTGTACAGATGAAGAGATTGACAACATGAATGTTGAAGATCTCTGAATATATGCAAAAAATTGTCGCAATGGTTTGCAAGACCTAATTCTTCATGAGGAAGAGGGCACCGAAATGGTATGTCTTAATGACCTTAGGGTTTGAAATTATTTTAACATACATATACATGTGTACAATTTGTAATAAATACATGTGTATGTACATGTATACATTTATTTGTATGTGTACATTAATCTAAAAAAAATGTATGATTATATGTTAAAACACCATTTGCAGTTCTCACACATGATGCGTGACGATGTTAATATCACGTTCGGGACCTCTGGTTCAAACAATGCAGATGTGTCTGACCATCAAGATATGTTGGCAAATGTTAGTGTTTTTTAAGTGACTTTAAAATAAATAATTGTGCACACATGTACATGTATGTATATATATAATTTGATAAAATGTTTTAACAGATACCGATTCCGTCTGATGTTTTTGGGATGGCGGTACCTTCTTCTTCCTTGGGAGATGTACCTTCTACTTCCTTGGGAGATGAGCCACACATAGCACACACATGGGATAATGCCTCCTCTATGATTTATGTTTAAAAGTTATATATCTATATTTTGAGTTATTTAAAAAAATTTGAATTTAGGTTCCTATAGAAGATTTCTTTAATCCGCGGACTCTAGCGACAGAGATAGGAACATCCACAACATTTGAACAAGTTGTCTTTAGTTCCTTTTTTTAATATTATTGAAAATAAGTTTATATATGTACACGTGCATTTTCATTTGAAAGTTTTTAATATATATATATATATATATATATATATATATTTAATTGTACATGTATATTGTACAGTTTACCGCTGCAGAGGTTCCTATGGGGGTGGAACTTGTTCATCAAATGGAGAGGGAACCTCATGAGGTATTGCATGATTTTTTTGTTATATTTTGTTTTTTACATGAAGTTCTAGATATATATTCTCACTCATTTTTAAAACATCAAATTTTAATGTTCAAGTACATGTGCATTGTGTATGTAGGTTTCCCATGATGCTTCACATGATAGTGCGCGGATTGAGACCCTGATAGGAAAGACGCTAGATCCGTCTCTATTTGATGGACATGATTTGTAGATTTGATTTCAAGATTTAGATGGTCTTAAAATTTCTTTTTTATATATGATCTAGATGCACTGTCATATATATATATATATATATATATATATATATATATATATATATATATATATATATATATATATATATATATATATATATATATATACAACTTGATACAGTTTGATACTTGTGAGATCTACAATTTTTGGACATATTTTATTACATTGTTAATATAATTTGTTTTGTTTCAAAAAGTTAATTTTTGGATGGTTTTAGTACTTTTAGCATGTGAATGTGAAGTAATGTTGTCATCTATAAATTAATGTTGTCATCTGAACTACATTTGGCATGTTATGTAATGACATGTGTTATAATTTGTTTTGTTCTTAAAATTTAAGTTTTGGATGCTTGGAGTACATTTGGCATGTGAATTAATGTTGTGATCTATATTTTTTTGTTAAATTAAAAGTTAAAAGTTTTGGATGGTTTCAATCTACATTTCGCATGTGATATTTAATGTTTTAAATGTTTAATATTTTAATGTTGCACAATATATAATAAAAAGGTTTTTAAAACTTAAGTTTTGAATGGTTTCAATCTACATTTGGCACATGTGGTATATAATGTTAATGTTTCTATTGGATCTAGTTGAACTATAATTGGCATGGCATGTGAAGTAACGTTGCACGATATATACAATCAAAAAGTTTTTAAAACTCAAGTTTTGAATGGTTTCAATCTACATTTCGCATGTGATATTTAATGTTTTAATGTTGCACAATATATAATCAAAAAGTTTTTAAAAGTTTTGGATGGTTTCAATCTACATTTGGCACATGTGGTATAATGTTAAATGTTTCTATTGGATAGTTGAACTATAATTGGCATGGCATGTGAAGTGATGTTGCACGATATATATAATCAAAAAGTTCTTAAAACTCAGGTTTTGGATGATTTCAATCTACATTTCGCATGTGATATTTAATGTTTTAATGTTGCACGATATATAATCAAAAAGTTTTTAAAACTTAAAAGTTTTGGATGGTTTCAATCTACATTTGGCACATGTGGTATATAATGTTAAATGTTTCTATTGGATAGTTGAACTATAATTGGCATGGCATGTGAAGTAATTTTGCACAAGTCTCTTTAATTTTGATTTAATGTTAAATTTATTTTAAATGTAAATCCATTTAATTTTGATTTGATGTTAAATGTTTTAAATGTTTTGATATAATGTTAAATGTTTTGATCTAAATTTTTGATGGTTTCAATCTACATTTGGCCTATGGAAGACCCCATGTGTAGACAACGGATGCATTACAGAAGGGGAGGTGGGGGTAGGGATGGAGGGGGTAGGAGTGCTGGCTCTCGCCCTCCTCTTTCCATCCATGACACAGGTAGCCACCCTCCTCCAGCAAGCAATGAAGCACAATTTCAGTTCACCAGCGCTATGGCTAGACTGTGAATTACACTGACCATTTCCATCTCTTTTCATTAGGAGCCAGAAGATGAAGGTGCTTCTAGTTCCAGGAGGTAGTGGAGAAAGTCCAGCATCCCATCCCATCAACTCCAGGACACCAGAAAGTTGGCAGTTCTTCCATTCAAATCCACCTTGACGAGCTCTAGCAATGATGGCGCGAGCAGTGACAACTCCTTCCAACACTCCAAGGGAGTAGTTGATGATCCGGAGGACTACGGTTGTCCAATTGTGGAGGAGAATCCTCCTACACACATCTATAGCTAGCCTCATGTCATGTCCTCTTTAGCTTTTTCCCGGTTATGGGCAGTCCCTTTTCTGTTTTTTTGATTCATACTCCCTCCGGTGTTGGCTAGTTAGGCAACCCAGGAGACGGGTATCACTATGCATATTATGTTCATTACAGTTATATATGCGTAAATCCCTTAATTTTGATTTAATGTTAAATTTTAAAAGTTTTGATATAATGTTAAATGTTTTTATCTAAGTTTTGGATGGTTTTAATCTACATTTGGCCTAGATGGAAGACTCCCATGTAAAGTATTGTTTTTATTGAATCAAAAAGAGTAAAGAAGTAGTTGTATATATGTAAATCCCTTTAATTTTTATTTAATGTTATTTAAATATTAAATTTTTTGATCTAACTTTTGGATGGTTTCAATCTACATTTGGCCTAGATGGAAGATACTCCTATTTGAGGTATTGTTTTGATATATTCAAAAAGATTAAACTAGTTATATGTAAGTCCCTTTAATTTTGATTTAATGTTAAATGTTTCAAGATATAACATGTTAAATGTTTTGATTTAAGTTTTGGATGGTTTCAATCTACATTTGGCCTAGATGGAAGACTCCCATGTGAATTATTGTTTTGATTTAACAAAAAAGAGTAAAGAAGTAGTTATATGTAAATCCATTTAATTTTGATTTAATGTTAGATGTTAAAAATTTTGATATAATGTTAAATGTTTTGATCTAAGTTTTGGATGGTTTCAATCTACATTTGGATTAGATAGACGACTCCTATGTGACTTGTAAATTGTTTTGATTTAATCAAAAAGTTTTTAAAAATCAAGTTTTGGATGGTTGAAGTACATTTGGAATCTTAAGATTGCTTTTGATCTCTACATAGTCTTGTTTGAATGAAAAAATTTTCAATAGGAAGAGCATAGCTTTGCAATGCAACTAATCATGTATCAATTGAGCTCTAATTGAAAAAAGAGTTTAAAGAAGTAGATATATGTACAGATTATCCCTTTAATTTTGATTGGAAATATAAGTCTAGTACATATATGTTTGTTGAATTTTGGTCAATGTCATTAATGCACTGAAATAGGTAGCCTTGTTGATTTATAATTTGGTAAATTGATGACATTTAGTTAATTACATTCTAGAACATAAAACATATATCCGACCATTGGACAGAAAAATTTTGTACTAGATTTTCAATCACTAATAGAGATGTGGGTCAAATCCCACCAAAAGTCGGAGAAGTGCTCCGAGTCTCTTGCCTGAAAGGAATCTTCGTACCAAAATATACTGTGGATGATTTATTTACATTGCACGGATACTTTTTACCAGAAAATCTCACAAGAAAAATTGGGCACATTAAGTTTGTGTATATATCCGATACAATTTTTTATCAATGCACATAGTAAAACTACTTGAACAATTAATTCCGTTTTAGAATGTATATATATCCAATATGTAATTAACATTTTCGTCAGTGCACATTGAACATATCCGACCATTCGACAAACAAATTTTGTACTAGATTTTCAATCAGGAATAGAGATGTGGGTCAAATCGCACCAAAAGTCGAAGAAGTGCTCTGAGTCTCTTATCTGAAAGGAATATTCATACACAACTATTTCGCAGATGATTTATTTACATTGTGGATACTTTTTACCAGAAAATCCAACTAGTTTTTCATCAGTGCACATAGTAAAACTACTTGAACAATTAATTGCATTCTAGAACATATATATATATATATATATATCCTTGATACATGTAACATTTTTCATCAATGCACATGTATATATCCTTGATACTTTCAATTGATACTAGAGCACGTGCACATGTACCAAAACAATTTGTACATGTGAAAACACTTGCACAAATAACATAAGCAGCTAAATTTTTAGTTGAGTGTATTGGAAGTTCTAAAACATATTTAATCCAAAGAGAATAAATTGTTGGGTAATTCAATCAAAAAAATTCCAATGGAATGCCATCTTCAATAATCCGTTCATGATCGGATTTTGACATTTTCCATTTCTTAATTTTCATTTTTCTCTTTGATTGAACCTCTATCAACTTTATGCGTGCTGCACACACCAACTGACTATATTAACTTATGGAATCGGGTTCATAGTCTTCAAAGTAAACAAACTCCCCACTTTTATTAGTTTGTTTGAAAAAATCACCTTTCACTATAATATATGCTCTGTCATATTGAAATCTGTGATCATTATAGTTTTCTAATAATTTCATTTTTAGTTTAGTGCAACGCATCAAATAATACTTAACATTTTCATCATTGTCAATAGATGCAATTATAGAAAAAACACCTCTTGCACAATAAAACAAACTTTTAAACAAAATTATACATATTTAAATTTATTTCTAGATCTTTATATCATTAGAACACAATTCAAATGTTACCTTCTCTAACAAGATCAGAAACTCGATCACCATCGGATGATATTCTAGTTTCCTCTAATTGCATTTCTTCAAACATTGCAACTGACATTTTTCCCTTTTTATTTAGCTTTGTATGTTTCCAATAAAAATTAAGCTTCACATTTTACAATAGAAAAATTTTAAATATATCAATAGATCATAATATTTTCATTCACATACCTGCTTCAATTTCTTCTTGAGGTTGATTTTCCCCTTCAATATTTGAGAGGGCTTCTATCTTTCTTTTGCGAGATTGTCTCGTCTCTTCACTATGTTCCTGAGGGTCTCTTTTTCGATCATATTTTCTCGCAAAAGTCCTTCGATTTCCCATGATAATAGAGTATGAAGTTCAAAAAATTTCCTTCAAAAAATTAGACAATAACTCAATTAGAAAAAGCATCACAAAATATTTAATTTTTAAAAAAAATCATTTTAAATTTTTTGCAAAAAATACATACTCCAATCCAAAACACTTACTTCAAAAAATTCGAGAAAAAATTTCTTATAAAAATGAAACAAAGCTCAAAATATTTACTTCAACTCAAAACATGTACTCTAAAAAAATGTCACTTCAAAAAATGCCCCCAACTTTTAAAAAAAAAAAAGTCACTTTAAAAAAATACTTTCAGAAAATGTCTTTTCGAAATTAAACACAACTCCATACCTTCAAAAAAAATGAAGCACAAAAAACATCCAAAATAATGTATTACATACCTCAAAGTAATGTCCTTTAAATGTACGTCCAAGAAAATTCCTTAAACTCAAAACAATTATTTTCAAAATCAGACCGTCTCCAAGAATTCAAAATTAAGCACAAATCCATACTTTAAAAAAAAAATGAAAAAAAAAACATCCAAAAAAATGTATCACATATCTCCAAGAAATGTCCTTTGAATGTACATCCAAGAAAATTCTTTAAACCCAAAACAATTTTTTCAAAAATCAAACCATCTCAAAGAAATGTCATTAAACCCAAAATAATTCTTTGCAAAATTGGTCTGCCTCCAATAAATGCCCTTAAACTCAAACCTCCAAGAAAACTCTTTAAACCCAAACCAAGACCTTTATAAAATCATATCAAATGTGCGAAATGTGCGAAAATTATGAATGATTTCGCGGCAATTTATATTACTGCGAAATGTGTTTTAGGAGGGGCGACGCGAAATTTTTCGGCTGATGAAAAATTAGATTACATTTTGGCCGAACTTTGATTAAAAGTTCGACCGAACTTCGATTAATAGTTCGGTCGAACTATTAAATCATTAGATTTAACGGGCCGTCAGTGCAAAAAATAGTTCGGCCAAACTAGCACATCACCAGTCACACAACTTGACGTTTCTGCAAATTTGGACTGATTAAACTCCCTGAAACATTCTGAACTAACTGTCAGATACCAAGACAATAATTTTTAGAATTAAATCTACTTTCAGGAAATATAAATTTTATGGAATTTCATAAACATTTACTAATTTTAATTAATTTTCTAATAAAATGGGTGCAAACAATTTCTGAGGGTCATTGTGATTCAGTGAAATCAAAATTCTGTATCTCCCAAAATACATTGTAAAAAAAATTGAGAAAATTATGGTTCATTACATTGGTCCATCGTCTCTAATGGGTAGCTTTTAAATTTTTATTTTATAACTTATATGTTAAGAAATTTTTTGCGTCGCGAAACATATCCAAAATATGTAGTTTTTTCATATTGGACCAGTTCAAAAAATTCTAGTAATTATGATATGCATCCATTGGCTTTGTAAATATGACGAAATCGAGGTAGACTCTGTCTAGATTGTTGTAACACATTTTGTTTTCTCAAAAACACAATTTTTCAATGAATACAACATTCTGTATTAACATGACTTCTTATGAATCCTTTGATTGTTAAGAAACACACACTCAAATAAGTGCTAAGTCGACATATCAAATCTACATAAAAAATTTTCAAAAAATAAGTAATAGAAAGCTAACAAAATTTCTGACAACTTTTTTTTAATCGCAAAATGAAATTCCAAACAGAAAAATTGTTATAGTTGGAAGTTGAAGAACCAAAAAAAATGAATTTTTTTTCTCAAAAAATGGCAAAAAGTGTAAACCAACTTCACATTTTCACCCGAAAATATGCCTTGAGTGAAGGGAAAATTGATTTTTCGAATAGAGGGAACGAAGGGAAAGGAGGTCGGGTCCAAATTATAATCGCAATCAGGATTGGAGGGGAGGAAATATATAATAAAACATTGTAATATGTTATGCGACGGTGCCATCGCAATCGACGATCAGAGGAATGGGGAGGATGTTATTTAGAACGAAACCCAAAACTTTCGATGTGTTGGGTATGTGTTATATTCTTTCAACGACTAGCCCCATGCGTTGTACGTTGCGTCGGGCACAGTAGGGGGGTCACAAGGGGGGAGGTAGCCCCCACTGTTGTGGTTCGAGGAAACGCCCCGACGAAAATTGTTTTGGTGTGTGGACCCACTCATAGGCGGACCCACCCATGTTTTGTGCATGATTTTGCACATGGTTTTGGGATACGATGGTTTTCAGCCCCTAGTATTTTGTAGATCCAGTCAAGGGAACTACGGTTATGTTCTAATCCAGGGTTAATGGATTGGGGTTTATGTATGCTTCGGCATGTATATATATGTGTTGTAACACTAAAAGGAATATAATGAAAAATCAAGCTGGTCATCCTGATTTGGGATCCAGGGGAAAATCTCTGTGTTTATCTGTTTTATGTTTTATGCTCTCGCTATTATTTATTTTCTGTTATAAGATTCGTGTGTAGATAATTTCTGTTCAGGGTTAAAACCTACATTTGGTATCAGAGCTGTTTCGGCTTCAAGGGGACGCCTTTTTTGTTGAGGGTTTTTTGCTCGGGCCTGTGGTAGACCCTGTGCAGTGGGAGATCTGCGGGATCGATTCTTGCGGTGAAAGAATATGGCGAGCGGCAGAAAGATAGAGATCGAGAAATTTAATGGTCAGAGTTTTGAGTTGTGGAAGCTCAAGATGGAGGATCTGCTGGTGGATAAAGATCAGTGGATCACGGTAGATCCAGGTACTAAGCCAACAGGAATGTCAGATGAAGACTGGAAGAAACTGGATCGGAAGGCTAAGAGCACAATACGGTTGTGTGTCTCAGATTCAGTATTGTTGAATGTATCTAGGGAAGCTACGGCGAAGAATTTGTGGGAAAAACTTGGGACTTTGTACCAATCTAAGTCTCTAGTGAATAAGTTGTTCCTGCGGAAAAAGCTGTATAACCTGAGGATGAAGGATGGAGACTCGGTGACAGAGCATCTGAATGCCTTCAATACTATGGTAAGTCAGTTGTCATCTGTTGATATTAAAATCTCAGATGAAGATAAGTGCATCAGTTTGTTGTGTTCTCTACCAGACTCGTGGGATAGTCTGGTTATTGCAATAGGTAGCAATACAACTACCTTGAATTTTGATGGCATTGTCTCAGCCTTGCTGTCGGAGGAAATGAGACGGAGAAATATGGAGGGTCAGAATGGAGATGCCTTATCTGTACGAGGAAGGTCCCAGAACAGAAACAAGAATAATGTTTCGAGTGGGAGATCTAAATCTAGAGGGAGATCTAAATCTCCTGGAAAGTTTGTAAAGGTGTGCTGGAAATGCGGAAAGGAAGGGCACTACAAAAAGGAATGCAGATCTAAAGCTCCTGAGAAAGGAAAGGGATTTGATGAAGGTCCTTCTGCAGAGGCAAAAACCACCTCGGATGAAGGTGGGGATCTGTATTTGGCTTCTTCTTCAAATACACATGTAGATCATGAGTCATGGTTGATTGACTCAGGTGCATCCTTTCACTTCACTCCCCATAGGGAGTGGTTCTGCGAGTATGAGAAATATGATGGTGATGTCTTCCTAGGGGATGATAGGAAGGCCAAAATCATCGGACGTGGAAAGTTCAAGCTGAAGCTACAAGGTGGAAGGATTAGAACACTTCCTGGTGTTCTGCATATTCCTGCATTGGCCAGAAATCTGATTTCTGTAAGAAATATGGATGATGCAGGTGTAAAGACAATGTTCGAGAAAGATGCCTACAAGATGGTTAGGGGAGCACTGATATTAATGTGGGGAGTTCAGACTGGAACTCTGTACAAGCTACAAGTTAGCACTATTATTGATGGGTGTAATAGTTATGTGGTTCCTGAAAGTGGAGCGGAAAGCCTAGCTATCTCTGGAGAAAAGACCATGCTATGGCATCAAAGGCTTGGACATATTGGAGAGAAGGGCCTTCGCATACTACATAGAAATGGTATGGTAGAAGGTATGTCTAATTTCTCTCTGGATTTCGATTTCTGTGAACATTGTGTATATGGGAAGTAGAATGGGGTGAGTTTTCCTTCTGGTGTTAAGAGGGCGAACAAGATATTAGAACTTGTGCACAGTGATGTGATTTCCTTCACTGGGAAAGTCTGTGTACTATGTTTCATTCATAGATGAATTCTCAAGGAATACGTGGATATATTTCTTGAGGAATAAATCTGAAGTCTTTGACAAATTTAAATAATTTAAGGCTCTGGTGGAAAACTAGACAGAGAAGAAGATAAAGGTTCTGAGGACAGATAATGGTTGGGAGTTCTGCAAGAAGGAATTTGAAGAGTTCTATAAGAAGTGTGGTATAGCATGGCAGAAGACTGCTCAATACACACCTCAGCAAAATGGAGTTACAGAAAGAATGAATAGAGCACTGATGGAAAAGGCAAGAAGCATGCTCATTGGTACCAAGTTAGGACAAGAATTCTGGGTAGAGGCATTGGAGACTGCATGATATCTAGTTAATAGATCACCTTCATCAGCGTTGAAGGATAAGACTCCACATGAGGTATGGACTGGTAAGAAACCCTCTCTTTCACATCTAAGGGTATTTGGATGTGATGCATATGTACATGTTCCAAAGGAGGAAAGGACCAAGTTGGATAATAAATCTGAAAGGTACATCTTTATTGGGTATAAGGATGGTTTAAAGGGTTACAAGCTTTGGAACCTAGAAACAAGGAAGGTTATGTACAGCTGAGATGCGGTGTTTAGAGAGGTGAAAGATGTTGTTAAACATGAAATTATACGAAAGGAACCTGAGAAGATAGAGTTTGAGCTAAAGGAGGATGAATCAGAGTCTACAACAGAAGAAGACTCAAAAGAGGAAGAGCCACAAACTCCAGGTTTGAGAAGATCAGTTCAGGAAAGAAGGCAACCAGAAAGGTATAGTCCATCTACTTTCTTTTCAGGTTTTGCCTTAACTATAACTGATGATGATCCCATAACTGTCAAGGAGGCAGTATATTCAGAGGATGGAAAACTCTGGAAGGAGGCCATGGTTGATGAAATGGCATCCTTGCACAAAAATGAGGCATGGGATCTAGTGGAGTTGTCGGCTGGAAGGAAGCCCATCAGGAGAAAATGGGTGTTTAAGAAGAAGATGAATGTAGAAGGCAAGGTGGAGAAATACAAAGCTCGGTTTGTAGCAAAAGGTTATTTCCAAGTGCCGGGAATTGATTTTGGTGATATTTTTTCTGCTGTTGCCAAGGTTACTTCTATTAGATTACTTTTATTTGTTGCTGCTGCATTTGATTTTGATATAGAACAGATGGATTTGAAGACACCATTTCTTCATGAGGATCTAGAAGAGGAGATCTACATGAAGCAACCGGAAGGCTTTATGGTGAAGGGTAAGAGAGAACTGGTATGCAGGTTGAAGAAGTCTCTGTATGGGTTAAAACTTTGCCAAGGATGTGGTATCAGAAATTCGATAGCTATATACGGGGACTTGGCTTCACCAGAAGCAAGGAGGATCACTGTGTTTATTTTAAATTAATTGGTGACCATGTTATTTATTTGGTCTTGTATGTGGATGATATGTTGTTGATTGGAAATGACAAAGAAATTATCCAAGATTTGAAGACCCAACTATTCTCCAAATTAGACATGAAGGATCTTGGTGCTGTAAACTATATTTTGGGCATGGAAATTAAGAGAGATCGGGCAAAGAGGAAGATTTGGTTAAACCAAAGAAATTATGTCGAGACTATATTTCAGAGGATCAATATGCAGGATAGTAAACCGGTGAATGTTCCTATTCCTGTAGGTGTAAAGCTATCTGTTGAACAGTGTCCCAAGACACAAGAAGAAGCAGAGGATATGTCCCGTTTTCCATATGCAAGTGTAGTGGGTAGCCTGATGTATGCAATGGTATGTATTAGACCAGACATTGCACATGCAATGGGAGTATTGAGCAGGTTTATGTCAAACCCAGGGAAGGAGAATTTCACAGCAGTGAAGCGGGTTTTTAGATATTTACGTGGCACTAGTGATTATGGTTTGTGCTACCAGGGAATACCAGGATTGAAAAAAATGTTGGACACTTGTGGTATTGTTGATGCAGATTGGGCTGGAGATCTGGAAGAAAGAAGATCTACAAGTGGGTATGTGTTTAGCCTATTTGGAGGCGCAATCACTTGGATGAGTAAAATACAGTCTGTAGTGGCTCTTTCAACTACAGAGGCAGAATACATAGCAGCCACTCATGCAAGCAAGGAAGAAATTTGGTTGTAGAGATTGTGTTCAAGTATGGGGTTGGTACAACAAGCTATAAGGATAGACTGTGATAGCCAAAGTGAACTTTTCTTGGCTAAGAACCCTCCTTACCATTCAAAGACAAAGCACATTGATGTTCAATATCACTTTGTTAGAGATATGTTTGAGGCTAAAAGGGTGTTGCTGGTAAAGGTGGACATTTTGAAGAATGTTGTAGATGCATTGAGGAAGTCTGTGAGCACTCAGAAGTTCTCTTGGTGTAGAGAAACAATGGGTGTTGAAGAATTGGCCCAATAACTAAGCTCTCATGTGGCCCCCTGTGGAAAGAAAACAACAAGTGGGAGAATGTTGGGTATGTGTTATATTCTTTCCACGACTAGCCCCACGCACTGTACGTTGCGCCAGGTGAAATAGGGGGGTCACAAGGGGGGAGGCAGCCCCCACTGTTGGGGTCTGGGGCAGCGCCCCCGCGAAATTTTTTGTTGTTGTGCGGACCCACTCATAGGTGGACCCACCCATGTTTTGTACATGAGTTTGCACATGGTTTTGGGGTACGATGGTTTTCAGCCCCTGGTATTTTGTAGATCCGGTCATGGGAACTACGGTTATGTTCTAATCCAGGGTTAATGGAATGGGGTTTATGTATGCTTCGGCATGTATATATATTTGTTGTAACACTAAAAGGAATATAATGAAAAATCAAGTTGGTCATCCTGATTTTGGATCCAGGGGAAAATCTCTGTGTTTATTTGTTTTATGTTTTATGCTTTCGCTATTGTTTATTTTCTATTATAAGATTCATGTGTGGATAGTTTCTGTTTAGGGTTAAAACCTACACGATGCGATTGGCATGTGGGAAACAGGGAGAAAAGACAGGTCAAAGGGATAATGGGATGAAAAGGTAAATAAAATGTCTTGGTTCCTTTTACAAAGGAAAATATGATTTTACGTTTGAAAAAAGGGGAGGGCCTTTAAGGTGGGACCGGGCCAAATCAGGATCGGAATCGGGAGAGGGAGCGGGTGTATTGGGATGAGGCAAAACCTCTGATGAAATTGGCATAGGTACAATGGGGGAGAGGCCTTATAAAACGAATTAAAACAAAATTTTATTTAACAAAGGGTAAGGCCCTTTATTATGAATGGGTGGAGGTTTTATGTGGTGGACTCATAAGTCAATCGGCATCAGAGATCAAAGGAGAGCAGAGGAAAGATTTTATTTAACAATGGCGATTGGGATGGTCCGATTTGTTGTGGGCCATCAGATCAGATGATGATATCAACGGTCAGGATGTATATCGGGTGGGTTTCCATCGGAGATATACAATTGGGAGCTTTCAATCGGGGGCATGACAATCAAGGATTCTTCAATCGCATCAGAGTTTTGTTGGATACAATGGCCAATCGGAGCACACATATCAAATGTTGCAATGCGATGGGAAAGGTAAGGGAAAATAATCGGCGGAGATTATTTATAATAAAAAATTTAACTTTATTATAGTTAAAAGGTATGGAGGGGAAGTGGTTTGGAATGACGGGGGCGGGGGGGGGGGGGTATTTATACTATGAAACTTTGATTTTATTATAAAGTTTCAAGGGCATGAAGGGAAGTGGTTAAGTTTAAATAAATTGCATATGTATTTAAATAATGCGATTTGGCCATCAGATGGGGAAAAATGGATTTTACAAAGGAGAATATTAAACTTTAATAAAATAAAGTTTAAGAGAAAGGAGCGAAAAAGGGGAAGGGTTAGGGTATAGAGGACCTTATTCACTTAGGCATAAATTTCAATCTAGTTGTTAGTTTTGAGAGTGTAATATACTGTTGGAAAGCGCTTTCCAGGATCTTTCTGCTGAACATAATTAGAATATGATTCTAAACTGAAAATTCTGTGGAAAACTTCTCCGAATGGCAGGGTGATGACTTTGTGGAGATAGCGGCTTCTGAAATGTGACTTATTACATATGTTAACATAAAATTACATAATAAATGATAATAAAGGCAAAGTATCATTTTTTCACCTAAAAACATGGTTTTGAGCTAAAAATTACAACAACTGAATAAAATATCTCTTTGATCTTCCACGTACTGTGAATTGACTTCCTCATGGACTTGCTGATATTTATTGACACTTGAATTATTAATTTGACCATGGTGAGATCCTAGAACCTAATGAGACCCATCCTATGACCTACTAACATGACTTACAAAGTGAAATTAACTCATGACTAAAGACCATAGAGAGGAGAATCAACAAGTTTCACATGAGGGAAAACTGATGCAAAATCACTGCCATCAATGAATCCATGACCTAGCGGAATGGTGAAATTTATTGGTATGGGACTCCTAATATGCAAATGAAAAAGATAAATTTTGATCACTGATGGCATTATGACTAGACTAACACTAAGATTGGCTCCAATGGGGATGGTAGATCCTTGGAGGTGCGAAGAACACCGTAGACTAAGTAGCCTTGTCCAATGGGCATGGATTCAAAAAAAATAAAAACTGACACAATGAAGACTGACTCTGACTCAAGACTAAGACTGAAAACTAAAATAAAACCAAACCATACACATATCATTCAAGTTTTATAGCCTTCACCTCGGGCCCTAAAATTCAATGACTGTGTACTTGAATTTTGACCAAAAATAACAGGGTATATACAATGATGGTGACATGGTCTTCTGATCCATTATCTTCAACAATGGTAGTGCTTCAAAAGCCTACCATTCACTACTCCTCCAGGGCAATCTTGGCCATCCATTTCTGAAAGCAAGAAAGTATTTTTTCCCCTATATGTTGAAATCCTGTATCGTCCTTTCCATAGGTTGTCAAACTTACCATGGTTCCTTTTGTCCTCGTTTCTTACATCCCATTTCAACACTACATCATCCAACTAAAGCTTCTCTACTTTCGTCTTTTAGTCATAGATATTTTTAATCTTCTCCTGCAACTGAATAGAATTCAGTGACACTTCCTCTCTTGTTTACTGAAGGTGGATCATCTGATTGATCCTTCGCTGATTATCATCGTCTTCACTACCAAATTCTTGCAATAATCTCATGAATGGAACTGTAAGAGATGTAGGAAAGACAAAATCAATACTATAAACCAATTCAAAAGGCGACATACCTATGGATCTCTTGCTGCTAACTTTGTCTGCCCACAATGCGTTGATGAGCTTGCGATGCCAATTTCTTTTGTTTGCCTCCAACATTTTCTTAATTATATTTATCAGAGATTTGTTCGATGATTCTGCCAGGCCATTGCCTTGTGGATAATACATTGTTGAATGGCATAGAACAATGTTATATTTGTCACAGAAATCGCCCATGTTCTTAGATCTGAGCGCTTTTGTGTTGTCTGTTACAATTTTGTATGGGCAGCCAAAACGAGATAAAATATTCGAGTCAAGGAATTGAATAATTACCGTATCATTTTCTTGCATTGTTGGGATGGCCTTGATCCATTTAGTGAAGTAATATGTACCTGTCAATATCCATCAGTGTTGTGCTGATGACGCGGGATGAATTTCTCCTATGAAACTGAGTCCCCACTGCTAAAAGGGAGCATTGACTGAAATTGGTTTCAAAGGAAGAGGAAGAAATTTCTTCTTCCCTTGGAAAATTTGACATTCATGGCAACTCATCACTGTTTTATATAAATCTGAAAATAAAGTGGGCCAATAATATCCTTCTGTCAAAACTTTGTTAGCTGTAGTCTTCCGAAACAGATGACCACCACAGTCACCTTTATGAAAATCATGCATTGCCTTCTAAGCCTCTTCTTCAACCAAAAAATTGAGCATAACACCTCCTAGATCTTTCCAATAAAGAGCACTATTTAAAATACAATATTTTGCAGATTTATGTTTCAGTGATCTACCTTTACTCTTAGACATTCCTGGAGGTGGAGAAAGATGTTTAAGAACATAAAAAATATCTGAATACCATGGGGATTGTAGAAAAATATCTGAAATTGGAACAAGAAAACCTTCATCTTGATCCTCTGATATTTATGTAATGAGGTTTATATCCAGGGCACGTAGATTTGACTGGGCCATTAATTTTGCCAAGCCTTTGCCTTTAATCAACTTCGTGGGCTTGATCTCTAACTCGTACTCCAACATTGTTGCTATCCACTTACCTCTTCGACCTTCTGGATCAGTTTGCATCAACACATCCTTCACTGCTGCATTAGGGACATATGCTATAGTATTTGAGTGCAGAATATGGACCCTAAAATCCTTCAATGCTTTTATAAGAGCTAATTCTTGCTTCTGAATAATAGTATACCTCAAATCAGCATCTCTAATAGTCCTACTGAAAAAGGAAATTGGCTTTTCAATATGATCTCTCTTTTGCATCAAAACAACAGCCATAGTATGCTACGATGCAAATTAAAATATGATAAAATATTGAGTATAATCAGGACTAATCAATACTGGGGAATTGGACAAAGAAAACTTTACTAGATTGAATGACTTGATAGCTTCCTCACTCCATTTGACAGTGCTATCCTTCTTCAACATGTTAGTCATTTCTCTTAATTGTTCAGCCATATTGGGTATAAATTGGTGCAAGAAGTTCATCTTACCATTGAATGCTTGGATCTCCTTTTTGTTTCGTGGAAGATCTATGTGCTGAATTGCCTCTACTCTAGATGTATCAATGCGGATACCATCCTTAGAGATGATATGCCCCAGCAACTTACCTTCATCCATGGAAAAAAGACTCCTCTTGGGATTGAGAGAAATCCAAAACTTTCTGCATCGCTGAAACATAATTCTTAAATGGTGCAAGTGCTCATCATCAGAACCAGAAAATATTGTCAAATCATCCAAGCAAACAACAAGAAAAACATATTTTTCATTTGCAAAAGAAATTTCCATTGCTCACTGGAAAGTAGCTCCAACGTTCTTCAGTCCAAATGGCATTTTGGCATTCTAGAAGGTTCCCCAGGGTGTTGTGAAGGCAGTTTTCTCTTGGTCTTTCTCATGCACCAAGATATGATTGTAGCCTGAGTAGCCATCAAGTAGTGACATCTTGGATGTTCCAACTAATCTCTGCAGAATATGGTCCATCTTCGAAAGTGGATAATTATCTTTTAAGGATGCTTTATTCAAATTTTGAAAATATATGCACAATATTATTTCCCTTGTCTTGTTACGTACCGGGACCAAATTTGAAATCCAGTGAGAAAATCTAATAGGAACAATGATACTAGCTTTGTATAATATTTTAACCACTTTTTCAATGGATGGCAACAAATTTGGATTAATTCTTCTCAGCTTCTGTCTAAATGGCTTTTGATCCGAATTGATGGGAATAGTATGCTAGATTATGTTTTTGTCATACACCTTCAAATATGAATAATCCCATGAAAACACATCAGAAAATTCAGAAATAAAATTAACATACTTTTCCCTTTACCTCAGGGGGCAATGCCTTTGACAACTTCATAAACTTCGGCTAGTCAGGTGTTCCAATATTCACATCTTTAACTCCCTTTTTAGAAGGCACCAAGCTTGGATTTTTTGCAACATCATCCTGATAAAACAACTCCTCTAAAGGTATGAGACCTCTAGGAATTACATTATCCTTCAGCTGCAATACGTCCATCTGATTTTCTTCCATTTCTTGATCATCAACCAAATAATCACCTTCTATTGGAGTATCTTTAAATTTTCCATCACTCTACAAAAAAGCATTAATCTCATTGTCATCCCAAAACACTTTCCAATATCTTAAATTTTCCGAAACAATAGGCCTATGTTTGACATAAATTTCAAACTTGTTTCTGGAGTTCATCGAAATCTTCAAATTGCTTGCAGTAGTGGCAAGAGAATCAGCAATTATGTTCTACATCCTGGGTACTGCAGTCAAAGTGTACTCAGGGAATGTATTCAAGATGTCAAGGACTGCGTTTTCGTAAGCCCTCAACCGTGGATGCTTTTCTTGGTATTCTCCTTCTACCTGTTTAATTATCAGCTCTAAGTCTCCATAAACATAAATCCTTTTTGCATTAAAATTCTTTAAAATTTTCAAACCTGCAATCAAAGCCTCATACTCTGCTTCATTGTTAGAGCAATCAAAAGCCAAATTATAAGCACATACTCTAACATTTCTGGGAACTTTTTTAGGTTGGAAAACAGGGCTTTGAATCCATATTCCAATACCAGCTCCATCCTTACCAATAGCTCCATCAAATTCCATGCTCCAAACGCCTTCTTCTTCTTCTTGTAGATGCTGAAATTTTGCTTCTTTCTCTTCTTTACTTTGACTGAATCTACATCTTTCTGATGTTCACTGTATTTTTGTTGTTGGCAAGCAGGAGGCTCAGAAGTGCTTGCTGCTTTATCTTTTTTGTGTTTAAGGACTTCCCTAAAATTTTCTGAAATCTTAGGTATTTCATCTACTTGTACCAACTGAACATTCTCATCATTTAGACCAACATCTGAATATAAGACAAAGGACTCTAAATCTCTGTGGATTGTGTTAATGGGATGATTTATTGGCTTCTCTTTGCTAGTGATCATATATTTCATTTTCTTCTCCCTATATTTCTCAACTGGCCAAACACGGGAATGGTGGCATAAGAGAAGTCCAGCTGCATGGTTCCCTTAAGTTTTTCACTCCAAGACCTAGATAGAAGCATTCCAAACCTTGGTGGAACATCGACAAAAACTACATCCATCAAAACATTCTTGGCTGGGATTTGATCTAAAGGCACTACCAAGTCTTTGATAAGACCAATACAATGGACCCTACCTGAGTTAAAGGAGTAAAAATCATGTTATTTTCGAGTAATATCAAGGCCTAACTTCTCCATGATGGCTTTGGGTATAAAATTATGTGAGGCTCCGGAGTCCAACATAGCATTATGCAAGATGAACTCGTCTAATCTAAGACTTAGGTAAAAGGGAGGGACTTCACTTTCTTTCAATTGATATTCTATGGCCGGACTAAAGATGAGTTCAGGGTAATCATCCTCAACATTAACCATATCAGAAACAGAGTCTATTTGCAAAATTATAGACACCTGACTTTTATAAGTGCTATTTTTTACCAACTCAATCAAGGGCATAGACACTTTCAGTTTAGAAATTTCGTTTTCTAAATTAAAAGAAGGAGATTTTTCTACCTCTTTAACTGGAGGATCTTTCTTCCCTATTTGTTCCTTTGTTGCACTCTATTGATTCTTTTCATTTGAGGTATTAATTGCTAAAGTTGTTTTACTGAAGGAAGGGTCGGCCAGCTCTTTCCCTTTCTTCTAAGAATCGTTCTTCATTTGGAGCTCTTTCCCTTTCTGAACGGGACTGATTGGAACATCTATGTTCCTCAAAGAGTACTGCCTTTGTTGTGCTGATAGGGCATTCATATACCGTCTCTGGTAGTCATCGGACTCATCTTCCAACATTGCATCATTAGCCAAAATGAATTTTTTGTCCCTTTGAATGTCTGCAGCCGCTGTGTATTCCTCATCTTCTTGAGAAATATGGGCACACCATCTGCAGTGATGAAATGATTGGCTTAAATCAAAGGATCATCGTCATTTGTGTCTGTCCCTTAAACATAATTCTGTTGCAATGGAGTTTTGATCTATTGTTGTGGAGGCGCTTGGTCCTGCGCTCTCTGTTCTCTCTGTTTGATTTTGAACTGCGGCTGTTGTCCTCTGAAATTCGAGTTTCTTATTTTAGGTTCAGGTCTATCTGAAATGGTAAATTGACCAACCATATTTTCAACTGTTCGGATCAAAGTGTCCATTTTTCTGTCTGAGGGAGAGGCTTCTTCTTTCACAGTAACTCTTTTTCAGCTCTGGTTCGAGCTCTTTTAGCTAGAAAATTAGCTTCTATGCTCACGGCTATCTTCTGCATGTCTTCTAGCATAGTGGGGTCTCTCTCTCGCAGCTGATATGCCATATTGCATCGAAACCATTTGGAAATTTGAGCAAGGCTAATCCCACAGGAGGTTTTAGGTTAGCTGGTGTTAGACTCCTATACCAATAGGTGTCATTTTTCATGATTAACTTGATGAACTATGCAATATGTTCAAACCTTTTTGTTGTTGCAAAGGTGTTCCATATTTTCAAAAAAATCAAAAAATCAAAAAATTTAAAAATTGTAAAGAGGTTATACCCTAAAAGAAAAATCAAAGGGTTAAAAAATAAAAATGGCCAAAAAAGTGAAAGAAAATGAACCCCGAACAAGAAAAGGCCAAGGAAAGTGTGCAAGTCAAAATGCCACTGCTTATTGCTCTGATGTAATAAAAAAAATTGTGTGCAACTTGTATTTTATGCCACAATTCATGAATAGTCAAAATGTTTAAGCTTGGCTAGTTCATTTTTCAATTTCATGTTGTAGAATAGAGAATAAATATCTGGCCAAACAGTTTAATCTTGGCAGATAAGTAGGTCGGTAGAGTTAATAAAAGGAGCTCAACAGTTTAATCTGAGCCCTTGGATGTAATAAGTGTATACTTAGGTAGGATTGCCATGTAAAAGAAAAATAAAAGTGTGATAAGGGTTTGCTAGTCTAAGTGCACCCTAATAAAGGAGAAAAAATGGTAGAGTAAAGTAGATAGGGTAGGTAGATGATGTTGAAAATTTTCATGTGATGAATGATGGTGTTAAAATGTGTTAAGAATTTACTTTCATCACAAGTGCAAAGGCAGAACACTACATTGGCATAATTTCAAAGCAAAGCAAGGTCAAAATCATTAATTTCCCCTCTCATTTTCCCCAAAGATTTTACTAATTTCCCTAAGCACTAAGGTATTTGAAGATTAAAGGGGCTCAAGACATTTCCTTGACTTTTGGAGGGACCGGACCCTCGGCCCAATAATTGAAAAGACCTAAGTACTTGAAATCATCCATTATCACATTCATTCATCTTTCAAAAATCTTTTCCTAAGTAAAATCTCATTTTACTTAGAAAAATCCTTCAATATTTCATGAAAAGCCCTCAAAATCACTTTTATTCTAAGTCTAAGTGATGAAAGTATAATAATGCCATTTACTTTTGAATCTTCACTTTCTTGGTTATATTTAAGTATTTTGAGTTTACATTGTCCCTTTGTCATATTAACTCTAATTTATATATTAACTCCCTATGAAAATCACCTTTTCCTATTATATATAAATCCTTTTATAGTAATATCCCCAAAACCCTTATATTATGACTTTCTAGCCAAAAGTATTTAACTCCTATTTATTCAAATCAAAAACCCACAATATACCTCCTTTTGGCTAAAATATAACATTAATTCTATTCCCCCCCCCTATGGTAAGAAAATCACATTGATTTAATTATCATATAATAAAATATATTAAAAATGTTTAAACATATGTATATATGTTTAAAACAAAAAATAAATCCAAAGTTTAATTAAAACCAAACTTTGAAAATAATCCATCCCCGCACATTTTTCATATCCGACCATACAAAAGAGATTAATTAATCCTCACGATTAATTAATGAATTCAACCCGCCAATCATATCCTGCCCGATGAGTTTATTTAATGAATAATTACATTGGGCCCACATCATTAAAACTCCACCATCTACCTGTCCCGTCGACCGTCCGATCGCCCCGTCAAAGATCTACGACCCTCATCCATTTCACTGGCCATCCGCGTACGAAAGATAACGCGCGATGGCCAAACGGTTTTCAAACAGTGTCATGCTACGTGTCAGTCGTTGTATCGCATCACTGCCCTTCAGCCTAAAACCGCCTTCCCTCATAAGCGATGCGATAGAAACCGCTTACCACCTCCCCCCCCGTGACTCATCTATCGTACATGCTAACGTCATTAATTAAAACCCGCCACCCTTTGAATTTGTAAATAAAACGAAAAGAACTTGAATTTTTTTATTATATCGTGCACAGTGAACGACCAGACTCCCATGGAGTAAAACCCTTTGTAACCCAGCTGCGCTACCTGAAACCTCTGTTAACCAATTCGAGCATGGTTCCAAAAATCATTCTATATTCACTCCAAAGACCTCTCAAAATCAAATGAAACCTTTTCAACCTCCCCTGCAAACAAATGATTTCTTAACAATTTGTTTTGTTTTACAAGTGATCAGAAGACCACATCCTTGGATAAACAGTCTTAATACTAGCCATAAGACTTGTTTACTCTAAGAGTGTTAACAAATCTATTCATACAGAGATGGAAGATAAAACATACAGTTGAAAGAAAAGCAAAGGAAATAGGATATTAAACAATTTACTGTTGAAACAGACAGTAAAAACCTAAACTACACATTGAAGGAAAAAGGACACAGTAAAGAACAGTTAAAGAGTATCAGTGGTTAAAGTGTATCAGGTAAACGTCAGAGTGAAAGTTAAAATGAAGTTACAGAGCAGTCAAAGGTAAAATAGTAAAAGTAATTACAGAGGCAGTAAAATGGTAAAAAGAGATTAAAATACTTTCACCAACATTGAATTTTATCTAAAGTGAAATTAAAATAGTTAAAAGAACAAAAAAGTGAAAAGATGAAAAACACAACAAGAAGGAACATTTTTGCAGAAATTTAATGTTTTAGTCATTGTTTTGAAGAAACTATTGTGATCAATCCAATATGAATTTTTCAAAACTGAAGGAGGTTTATGTTCTTAAGAGGACCATCTACAAAAACCTCTTTCACTTTTCTAACAGCTATTATGGTTTTGGAAATATTAAACAATGATGGAAAGCACTTTTTGCAGAAAATACCAGTTAAGTCATCATTTTTCAGAGCATATTGTGGTAAATAAAAAATATATCATAAAAAACTGAAGGAGGTATTTGTTACTAAAAGAAATATCTACAAAAACCTATCTCACGTTTTTCACAGTGATTTCAGAATGAGAGATACCTGCACATCTTTACAGGCTATTTTTTAGAATCTGTAAAACTCTGTTTTACACATATTTTTGCAGAGCCTTTTATGCACAGCTGGAGAGGAATTTTTGGAAACTGAAAGAGGTTTATCTCACCAACATATTAATATACAATAATTTCTTTCACTTTTTACATATATATTACGTATTGATAAATACAAAGGTCTCATTGGACCCCAAATTTGCAGAATTTTTGGAGCAGAATTGCACAAAGAAAGGAAGTAGTTAGTGACTTGGATGCCTCATCATCAACTAAGAGTTGGATCAAATTAGAATTCTCCTCTTTGTTATCACTTATCCATACAAAATAGTGCCAAATAGATGCATTAGCTTGAGTGTCATATACTTAAGTTCTATTTATGTAAAATAGTTGGAGAGATTTGTGAACTAATCCTGATATTTTTTCAAGATATTTTAGTTTAGAATTTGTATAAATACTTCACTCTTGGAAGTATTGATGGTGGATTCTTCTACTTTGCTGTAACATTCACTTTTGGAATAAAGTGCCTTTTGGAGAAATTTCTTTGTGGCTTGCTGGATGATGAATTGAAGCTCAAGACTTTTTGCAGGATTCATGTGTCAGACTACAGTTCAATAAGTCATTTCTATCCCGTGTTTTAAGTTTTATATATGTTTACTATATCACTGTGTTTCATTTCCGAATAATTAAAAAAAGGGATTAAATCAGAAATTGTTTAAGTGTACTCTGATTTCAATTGTTATTATTCTAAATGTTTTCTTCTAAACCGGTTATAAACAATGAATTCTTAATTGCTCTTATTTCTCTGGTTTAAGAATTTTATTACTTAGTAAAGAATTCTTAGTTGCTCTTTATTGGTAATCACTCACTTTCCCTCATTTAAACATGTTGAAAGATTCTTAATTTCCTTTCATCCGTTTAAAAATCTATTCCATTCACTTTAATTTCTAAATTTGTTCTTTGTTTTGGCTATCTTGCCCTGCAAAGCCATCTTTTGTGTAAAAAATTAATCCAGTAAAGCCATCTTTTCGACTCCATAGCCCAATGGCCTAAAATACTCAATATTTCCCTCAGTTGGTGGATTCCACTATTCAAATTCAAACAAAACCCCTGGACTTATAACTAGCCTAATATTTTCTAAGAACAATGCTAAATTTTAAAGAGAGAGCCCTCTCTGGATACAGATTGGCTAGATTTTGTATCTGAAGGTTGGTTTGTGGTTACCTCGGACAAATTTCCTTTTCTAACAACTTCAAGGAAAATCTGAGTGATAACAGCTGGAATAGCATTAAATAAAACATTGAATCTTAAACAATAATCCTATACAGTTTCACCCACATTTCTTTTAATATTCTCATACTCGGACAAAATTTGGAGTGGTTTTTTCTTTACCTCCCACTGGTCTAAGAATTGTGTATGTAACTCCTACAAAGTGTGAATAGAGCCTGCTCTTAAGGCTCTGAACCACTTTATAACTTCACCTCCAAAGCTTTGGACAAACAACCTGGTAGTTACATTCTCTGCCTCTACCTCATGAAGATCAAAAAATCATTCATCTTATCAACATGCTGCTGGGCTGTGATGCTTTGAGTGGCATCAAAGATAGGAATTTTACTTTGATAGTTAGCAGTAATATCATTCAGGACCTGAGGTAAAACCAGGGGTGCATACCGGGTAGCCATGGCTCTAGGTGAATTTACAACAGTGTTTGTGTTACTAGGATTTAAGGGAGGTGTTGATGGAGGAGATGAAAACTGAGAATTGACTGATGGGAATGCTAATGAATTGGGAGGAGGGAATGATATTCCTGATGGCTCTGAAGGCTCAGGGATATTAGTTACAATGATAGATGACTGAGGAGAATTCAGAATATAATCATCAATTGAGGAATTTTCTCTTTGAACTTCAATATCTACAAGGAATTGCGGATCTAAAACTGTTTCATCAAGTGTAGTTTCAAACTTATTTCTAAACAAGGAAAGCTCAAAAATCACATCAAAAGAAAGATCTTCTATAGAGAACCACTCACTGGGCCAAGTATGGGATCTGAATATAGGTCTGGGACTTAGTGATCCCTCTTGTCTTCTGACTATTCTTGGGATAAGATTAGGATTCTCAAACACAGGGGGAGGATTTGGATCTGGATTAGCCCTTCTATATCTTCTTGAAGCTAGTGTGGTTAAATTTCTACTGTACAAAATTCTATTTCAGCCTAACAGACTCTAAACATCATTTTCCAGAATCCAAGAATGTACACGGGAAAATATTTGCTGGGGTGATCTGACTTTATGCTCTGATACCAGAAATATATTATGACTGTGGAATAAGTGGCTGTAATTATATCCCTTTCCCAAAGTGCTGT
Source organism: Pinus albicaulis (assembly GCA_034641835.2). Lineage (NCBI taxonomy): Eukaryota > Viridiplantae > Streptophyta > Pinopsida > Pinales > Pinaceae > Pinus > Pinus albicaulis. The sequence goes on along the minus strand of CM076572.1, from coordinate 915,881,228 downwards.
AACAATATTCACTTTGTAATAATATTTCAAGCTTCTCAAGCAAATATTTCATATGATACAGGGGAATACACTTAAAAATACTTAAGTGACCTTATCACTCCGGTCGAAATGTTATAGCAATGGTCCGCTTCTTTTAAAGATCACCAACTTATATCATAAACCACATTTATGCTATCAACGCGACATATATTTTATTCAATGGGGGCCCACGCACCCACTCTTCACCCTTTTATAAATCAAATAAACATATAATAATGCAAAACTTCCAGATCATACCTCGATTATCGCTTGTGCACTTCATAGCGCGATTTCCATCAGATCTAAGGCTCTTCATATCAGATGATCCTCGTTGATTTCACATTTTTTCAAAGGCCGAGGTTTAACATTTGAAATTTGCCCGATATGGGCGTTATTGGGGAGATGATGTGCCCTTATATTATTAGATCACATTTTTTGGGAGTTGTTTTGCTCCAGGCCAAAAGCGGCGCGATGAAGGTGGTTTGGTTTCTCGAAACCCGCTGGAGGTAATTAAACCGTGCTTTAACTCAGGCTTTAACTCTGGTTTAGTGCTTAACTCCTCGCGTTAACTCTGGCTGGGTCCCACTAATATTATTTCTCTACCAGCAATAAAACCAAGCTTTTTACTTCAACCACAAAGATTTTCTGAAGGTTGGTCACATTCAATATAACCAAATTTTAGAGCAAAGTTTGAATATTTTTTATTCACACAAGGCCTGAATATGATTTTTTCTTCTACAGGGACTCTGCTTGGCCTCCTTCAAAATAGAATAAACATAGTCAATTAACGTTGAGAGTGCGAGCTTGAAGAAATTCTGATCGAAGCGTCCCCAGTGGAGTCGCCAGAAATGTTATCTCCCGATCTTGACCCCAAGCTAAAAAAGGGAAAAACATGGTAACATCTAAACCACGCTCAGCCTTGTAGCTAGCCCTACAAGGTCAGGAGAGGGCTCTCTCCATGAAAGGATATTCAATAAAGTGCAATAATGGACTGATTTTAGGCTAGGTATAATAATGGAAAAATGTTTAATAAATGAATGAATTTTTCAGGGATGCGTGGGACAAATGGGACAGTTCGAAACTGGGGAATTAAATCAGGATACAGGGTATTTTATGGGACAAGGAAGGCAGGAAATTTTAGCAATTAATTCTAAATAATGATGGAATGGAAAGACTAGTGAGGAGCTGAAAAGGGCATAGGAGATGGATCCTTTTCAATTAGAAGAAAACATAGAGTATTGAATGATTTCCCAAGGTAGAGCATTAATAATGGATTCTACCTATCTATCTTGACAGCATTAAACCAGAAATGTTTATGAATGAATGGAACACATAACAGTTTACATATGAAACAAAGGAGAGAACAAATGCTAAATCTCATACCACATGGATCCCACAAATCAGAGCTACATCTCTTATTAATTCCCTGTCAAACTGTACAATGGAGCGCAGAGCATTTCTTTCCATGCTATTCCCCTAATTCTGAGTTACAAACTACTTTACAAGTTATTTATAATTACATTAAATAGGATGAAATGTGGGAACATAGATCCACAAAAAGAGGGATTTGTTTAACAACTTAGAAATAAAATATGAAGATAGAAAGGGGAACCAAAAATCTGCTCTAAAGAAGGAACAACATTAAATTTGACCACTTTGGCAGATTTACTGTTATGTTGTTGAACAAAAAATAGGCAAATTTGAAGAGCAGAACCTATTTTTTCTGCTGCTGTAAAAATTGTAGCTCTCATCCTTTGACTATCACTCACTCTACTGACTTTTAATCAAATGTTTTTTGAAATAAAATGAAATGAAAATATGCCTTGAGTGAAGGGAAAACTGATTTTCCGAATAGAGGGAACGAAGGGAAAGGAGGTGGGGTCCATATTATAATCGTAATCGGGATCGGAGGGGAGGCAATATATAATAAAACAATGTAATATGTTATGCAACGGTGCCATCACAATTGGCGATCGAAGGAATGGGGAGGATGTTATTTAGAACAAAACGCAAAACTTCCGATGCGATTGGCATGTGGGAAACAGGAATAAAAGACAGGCCAAAGGGATAATGGGATGAAAAGGTAAATAAAATTTCTTGGCACCTTTTTCAAAGGAAAATATGATTTTACATTTGAAAAAGGGGAGGGCCTTTAACGTGGGACCGGGCCAAATCGGGATCGAAATCAAGAGAGGGAGTTGGTGTATTGGGATGAGGCAAAACATCCAATTCGATTTTCATAGGTCCGATGGGGGAGAGGCCTTATAAAACGAATTAGAAAAAAAATTGATTTAACAAAGGGTAAGGCCCTTTATTATGAATAGGCGGATGTTTTATGTGGTGGGCCCGTAAGTCAATCGACATCGGAGATCAGAGGAGAGCAGAGGAAAGATTTTATTTAACAACGCCGATTGGGATGGTCCGATTGGCTGTGGGCTATCAGATCGGATGATGATATCGATGGTCAGGATGTACATCGGGTGGGTTTCCATCAGAGATATACAATCGGGAGATTTCAATCAAGGGCATGACAATCTGAGACTCTTCAATCACATCGGAGTTTTGTTGGATACAAGGGCCAATAAGAGCGCACATATCAAATGTTGTGATGCGATGGGAAAGGTAAGGGAAAATAATCCGCAGAGATTATTTATAATAAAAACTTTAACTTTATTATAGCTAAAAGGTATGGAGGGGAAGTGGTTTGGAACGCTGGGGGGGGGGAGGGTATTTATAATATGAAACTTTGATTTTATTATAAAGTTTCAAGGGCATGAGGGGAAGTGGTTAAGTTTAAATAAATCGCATATGTATTTAAATAATGTGATTTGGCCATTGGATGGGGAAAAAGGGATTTTACAAAAGAGAATATTAAACTTTAATAAAATAAAGTTTAAGAGAAAGGAGGGAAAAAGGGGAACGATTAGGGTATAGAGGACTTTATTCACTTAGGCATAAATTTCAATCCAGGAGTCAGTTTTGAGAGTGTAATATACCGTTGGAAAGCTCTTTCTGGGCTCTTTCTGCTGAACATACTTACAACATGATTCTGAACTGAAAATTCCATGGAAAACTTCTCTGAAAGGTAGCGTGATGACTTTGTGGAGATAACGGCTTCTGAAATGTGACTTATTACATATGCTAACATAAAATTACATAATAAATGATAATAAAGGCAAAGTATCATGTTTTCACCTCAAAACATGATTTTGAGGTGAAAAGTACATCAACTGAATAAAATATCTCTTTGATCTTCCAGGTACTGTGACTTGACTTTATTGACTTCCTCATGGCCTTGCTGATATTTATTGACACTTGACTTATTAATTTGACCATGGTGAGATCCTAGAACCTAATGAGACCCATCTTATGACCTACTAACATGACTCACAAAGTGAAAGTAACTCATGACTAAAGACCATAGAGAGGAGAATCAACAAGTTTCACATGAGGGAAAACTAATGAAAAATTACTGCCATCAATGAATCCATGACCTAGCAGAATGGTGAAATTTACTGGTATGGGACTCCTAATATACAAATGAAAAAGAGAAATTTTGATCACTGATGGCAGTATGACTAGACTGACACTAATAGGTTCACCAATTCCTTTAGTTTATAACATTAAACCCTTGGGTTTACTAGTTTTTCTTGATTATAATATTTATAATCGCTTTAGTTTATTAATCTCTTGAGTTTAAATTATTAATTATTAGGGTTTATTATTTTCTTAGGATTTTGAGTTTTAAAATATTAATTCTTAGGGTTCATTAATTTTTGAGTTTTCTAAATCTTTGGGTTGGTAATATTAGGCATTAAATATTAGTCATACACTTTAATATTAATCCATGGTCAAATGTCATATTATGAAAAAAATTGTCTCAATATGAAAACCAACCATGGGAGATCATTGTTAATCAATGTTAGTCATATTTGATCAAGGTCTTCCATGGTTAAATGTCACATTGTGACAAACATTGTCTCAATATGAAAATCAACCATTGCCAACCATCGTCATTCTTCTTCCAACGTCGCATTGTGACAACAATTGTCTCAATGTTTAAATCAAACATGCTCAACCATGTTTATTTTACGGTTTATAGTATTTATATAAAGGTTTTTATATAATTGAGGTTTATAATATTAATAATCGTGTGAGTTTATGAGTCCTTTTTGTTTAAGATATTAATTTGCAGGCTTTGGTCATCTCTTTTGTTTGTAATATTGATCCCTTCACCTTATTGATCCCTGACGTTTTTAATATTTATCACTTGGGTTCACCAATTCCTTGGGTTTTAAATATAAAACTCTTGGGTTTATTAGTTATTTTGGTTTATAATATTAATAATCCCTTTGGTTTTAAAATCTCTTGAGTTAAAAATATCAATTCTTAGGGTTTATTAATCTCTTGTGTTCTTAATATTGATCCCTTGGCCTTATTTATCACTTAGGTCATTAATATTTATCCCTTGGGGTCATTAATTCCTTTGGTTTGTAATATTAAACCTTTGATTTTATTAATTCTTTTGGTTTATAATATTAATAACTCCTTCGGTTTATTAATCTCTTGAGTTTAAAATATTAATTCTTATGCTTTATTAATCTCTTGAGTTTAAAATATTAATTCTTAGGATTTATTGATTTACTGGTTTATAATATTAATATTTATCCTTTGGGTTCACAAATTCCTTTAACTTATAATATTAAACCCTTGGGACTATTACCTATTTTTTGTTTATAATATTAATAATCAATTGGGTTTATTAATCTCTTGAGTTTAAAATATTTATTAGATTATGGTATATTAATTTTTTAAGTTTTATGTTTAAATATTAATTCTTATGGTTTATTAATCTCTTTTGTTTTTAATATTAAACCCTTTGCCTTATTGATCCCTTAGGTTTTTAATATTTATCCCTTGGGTTCACCAATTCCTTTAGTTTATAATATTAGAACCTTTGGTTTATTAGTTCTTTTGGTTTATAATATTAATAATTCCTTGACTTTATTAATCTCTTGTGTTTAAGATATTGATTAAATTATGGTATATTAATTTTTTAGGTTTTTGTGTTTAAAATATTAATTCTTAGTTTTGATTAATCTCTTGTGTTTTTAATATTAAACCCTTGGTTTTATTTATCCCTTAAGTTTTTAATATTTATCCCTTGGGTTCACCAATTCCTTTAGTTTATAATATTAAACTCTTGGGTGTATTAGTTTTTTTGGTTTATAATATTTATAACCCCTTTGGTTTATTAAACTCTTGAGTTTAAATTATTAATTATTAAGGTTTATTAATTTCTTAGGCTTTTGAGTTTAAAATATTAATTCTGAGGGTTTAATGATATTTGAGTTTTCTAAATATTTGGATTGGTAATATTAGTCATACACTTTAATATTAATGCATGGTCCAATGTCATATTATGAAAAACAAAATGTGAATATGAAAACCAAACATGCGAGACCATTTTTACTCATTGTTATTCATATTTGATTAAGGTCTTCCATGGTCGAATGTCACATTGTGCCAAAGATTGTCTCAATATGAAAATCAACCATGGCCAACCTTCGTCATTTTTCATCCAGCATCGCATTGTGACAACAATTGTCTCAATGTTTAAATCAGACATGCTCAACCACATTTATTTTACGGTTTATAGTGTTTGTCTAAAAAAATTTATATACTTGAGGTTTATAATATTTATCTCTTAACTTTAATATTATTCCCTTCAGATTATAATATTAATAATCATGTAATTTTATCAATCCCTATTTATTACTGAATATCAACTTGGTTTGAATTACTATAGCATCAAATTTGATTATCTCGAACCCTTTAAATCCCTATTTATCACTGAATATCAACTTGGTTTGAAATACTTTCAATAAACTAAAGTAATTATCACAGTTAATGGATTTTATGTACGTTGAATAAGACGTTCCTCTTGTGAAACATATATAAATCAGTTATAATGCTATTACACTTTTAAAATAAGTATAACTTAGAGTAATATTATTACACTTTAAAGTGAAAATGCACAACATGTAGATGAAGATGCATTGATTGTTTTTCACATTTTCCCAAAGAAGCACTTCCATTTAACACTGAATATTAATCAAATAGCATGTTTCTCTGTATACGAACCCTCACATTTTATAATTAGTCACACACGATGATTTATATTTTGGTAAGATAGTGTGAACAAAATTATTTTATTTATTTATTAATTATGTTTTAAATAGAAAATTTATATAAGTTATAATAATAAAAAATAAATATGTTGTAAAGTAATTAGAAGTGAAAAAAATCTTGTGAATGAGATGTTTAAAGATATTTAAATACATTATTTGAAGATCTATGTTAACTAAGTTATGTCCATATATATTTATATATAAAAAAATATGTTTTTATTCTTAAAATTATTATTTAGTTAAATATATATACTCTATTTAGCATTAAAAGTACAATTTAAACAACCAAAAATAACACATTGTATTTTTCACTCTAAATTTTTTTTCCACATGATGTAAATGGATACCTCTTCACTCATGTTATATCCCTACTTAACATCGATCTATGTTCGTTCTACAACCTAGTGTGTGAAGGCTATGTGTAAGTATGTTCGTCCTTGATTTGGAGTGTATGTCTCTCCATCACTTGAAATTCACAGATTTTTTTATTAAAATAAAAATAAAATATTCACATATCAACCTCATTTGTATTTATATATCCAAAAATAATTTCATTTATATTTATGTACAGATAAAAATAAAGATGAAAATAAAATATTTGAATGTTGTGTATATTAAAATATCTAATAATATAAGTTATGAATACAATATTTTAATATGAATTAATATACAAGTATATTTAAAAATATAAAATTTAATAATACAAATTAAAAAATTACACATTATTTTTTGCACTCTAAAATAAGTTTATACCTTCTCCGTTCATGCTAGATGCATGCTTAAAATAAATATATGCTAGTTATATTAATATGTAATGCAAAATTTAAACAAATAAATGATTTTTTTTTAACGGTCGTTTGATAATAGGTGAAACATTTTTAAATTAATTACATGGTAAGTCAAATATGATGTAAATTTATAGAATTATAAATAAATTTATTATATTTATAATAATATCGTAAATATATAATTTAATTAAATAATTATTGTTATTCTATTTAGATACCTACCAAAATATATAACTATGTCATAAGTTCCGGTAAGTGAATTATTCACTAAACCGTTCAAGTTAAGATCTTTTAATAAGAATATATTTTCAATATCATTAAAAATAATTTAAATATTATTTTAAGTGAATTAAAATAATATTATAATATTATAATTAATTTTCATTTAGTTAATATTAAACAAGGTAATGAAAATAAAATATCTTGTTATACCTTGTATATTATTTAAATAAAAGATACTAATTTTCTAACACATTTTCAAATTCAAATCTAAAATTTTATAATAAACATTTATTAAAAGGATGACGCTTTTAGTTTAAAGAAAACAGACTTTTGAGTTAAACAAGTTATAGTGGAGAAATTTAAGGACAAGGGAACTTATTTTTAAGGTCGATTATGATAAGCGTTTTTTATCATATAATGATTTATAATAGTTTTGTAAATACAAATAGTATAGGGTTAGAAAGTTATGGAAAATATTATAAATCTCAGGTTAATTTTAGATGCTATTATTCTATTGTGGTCTATCAGGGTATACTTAAGATTATTATAGAGGAATGACATAATAATCTGATTAGTATATTGTGTTTTTTTGATATGGTGCTCAAAGTTATCATTTAGAATAGATAGGAAGAGTTAAAATTTCTATTTGAGTTGAGAGACACTTTGAAAAATTGTACAAGAATGTTATTACTAAGTTTAAGAACAATGAGACTTGTCCAAAACTCATTATTTGTAATGTAGGAGTTACACAAGGTTTTTTTCCATTCTCTATTCCTTTTCGCATTTACATTGACAAATTAAATGCATACTTCAAAGAAGTTGGTTGTGTTATCACTACTTTAACTAGAATAGTCATCATACTTTTTCTCTATGTTCATGCTATTGTTCTTATGGCGAGGAGCCCATAAATATCATCATCATGAGTATCAAAGTAGAAATTAACTAAAAAAAAATATTATGATTGCCAAACAAAAAATTAGATCATACATTAATTTTATGCATGAAAAATACAACTTATTGGAAGTTACTTCAAACAAACTTTCTATAGCCAAATTTTATCACAATATTAGCTAAAAGTTTAGCATTAAGAAATTATTAGTAATGGAAAAAATAATGTTTTTCTAATCAAAACAAGTGTAAGTCAACTTCCCCGTGAAGGGTAGATCGAGTGCTACGATTATTGATGTTAATTTTTCCCACCTTGATTCAAATCCTCACTAAAATTGTCGGATATCGTTTGTAAGCTATGCTATCAAGCGAAGGGATTATATTGGAAACAGTGCTATGCAATCTCTACTTGTTATGAATTTCCTCTTGTATCAAAAAAAATAAATAAATCAACAAACTTTTATTTTCCAAAAAAGAGAAAATCATGTTTGATACTTTTTCATTTCTATTAGCATTTATGAATGTTAATTTGTGGTTATAATATCTATAAATAATTGTAAATAAATGTAAAACAAATTCATATAGGTTTTTTTATAGCTTTAAAATTAAAAGAAATATGCCATATCGTACTGATTTGGGTTCTAAAAATTAAATGAAATGGATTAAAGGAAAGAGAGTAAGCATATACATGAATATAGCAAAGAGAATAGTAACATGGTCAAAACTCTTCTATAAATTTTGATATATAATAAAATAGTATAGAAACTGGTGAGAATGGTGTGAAGGTGTAATTTTTTCTTCCCTGCTTATTGAAAATAAACAATAAAAATAAAAAATATGTTTTAAGAAGTAGCTTTAAAAAAATAAATATGTTGTAAGGTAATTATAAGTAAAAAAAAAAATTATGAATGACATGTTTAAATTTTAAATTTTTCAAAACTATTTCAAAGAGAGATTTAAATAAAATATTTGAAAATCTATATTAACTAATTTATGTCTATATCAACTTTATACATACATACATACATACATACATACATACATACATATATATATATATATATATATATATATATATATATATATATATATATATACAATAACAAAAAAGTATGGTTACATTTTTTATTTGGCCTTATATATACTCTATTTAGCATTAAAAATATAATTTAAACAATGAAAAATATGCGAAGTAGTTTGATCCCTCTTGATCCCCTCTGGCTCATGTTAGATCGGTACCTAATATGGATCTATGTTGGTTCTACAACCTATTGTGAAGGTTATTTGTAAGTATGTCTCTCCTTGAATTGGAGTGTTTGTAGGTCCTTAACTTGAAATTTAGGTGTCTTTACTAAAATAAAAATAATATATTCACATATCAACTTATTTATATTTATATATAGAAAAAAAAGTGTGAAAGGAAAATATTTCAATATTTATAAAATAAAATATCCAACATATGTTATAAATAAAATATTTTAATATGAATTAATATTAACTTATACTTAAAACTATAGCATTCAATAATACAATTTAAGAAATTACACATTATTTTTTTGCACTCTAAAATAAGTTTGTACCTACTTGACTTATGTTAGATATATGCTTAAAATAAATCTATACAAATTTATATAAGCAATAATACTTTTAAATATAAATATGTAATGTATAATTGTTTCTCTTTATAAGAGTCATTACATTTTCTATTACAAACATGAAATGAATTATATTTATAAAAACATTGTAGACAAAATAAAGTTATTTATTTATATGCGAATAATGTTTTTAAAATATGAATTTGTAATGAAGAATTTAAACAAATAAATGGAAAAAAAAAAATTAAGTTAGTTTGATAAGTGGTGAAACATTTTTAAATTAATTATGTGTTAGGTCAAATATTTTTGAATTTATAAAATTATAAATAAATTTATTATATTTATAATAATATTATAGATATATAATTATTAATTAATTTTTTTTTATTTTAAATAAAATTAGTAAGATATATAGCTATGTCAAAACTTATTCGAAAAAAATAACTAGTAATGAATGGTTCACTAAATCATTTAAATTAAGATCCTTTAATAAAAATATAAAAATATATTTAATTAATATAATTAAAAATAATTTAAATTTTATTTTAAATGAATTAATTTAATAATATAATTAATTTTAACTTAAATATATTAAAAAACTTATATAAATAATAAAAATAAAAATATCTGTTAAACCTGATTTATTATTTAAATGAAAATATTAGACTTTTTTACACATTTTCAAATGCAATTATAAACTTTATAAGAAACATTTATTACAACGATGATGCTTTTAGTTTAAAGGAAATAGAATTTTGAATTAAACCTGTTGTAGCTGAGAAATTTAAGGACACCGGAAGTTCTCTTATTTTTAAGTTCACGGTCCCCTCTCTTTAAAATAATAGTGAAGTAGAGTTGCATTATTCATATGTTTATATTTTTAAAATCAATGATAAAAATGATATTTCTTTCAAGGTAATAGTAGACTAGATAGTGAAGCAGAGTTGCATTATTCATATGTTTACATTTTAAAAGCAATGATAAAAATGAGATTTATTTCCAGCACTATGTTTGTTTTTTTTTTTTTTAATAGTGATTTATAATAGTTTTGTAAATATAGATACATTTTAGTGATTTATAATAGTTTTTTAAACACAAATATTATGTGGTTAGAGAGTTATAAAAAGGTGATAAATCTTAAGATTATTTTGGTTTTTATTATTTCACTATGGACTATTTAGATATTCTTAGGATTATCTTAGAGTAATGGCATAATAATAAAGTATTGTTTTGTGTTTTTTTTTTGGTTGAATATAAGAAAACATTTGACATGGTGCTTAATATTATCTTTTGCAATAGAGAAGAAGAGTCAAAAGTTCTATTTGAGTTGAGAGACACTTTGAAAGGTTGTAAAATAACGTTATTCTTAAGTTCAAGAAAAATGACACTTGGACAAAAGATATTATTTGTAGGAGTTTCATAAGGGTTTTCTTTATCCTCTACACATTTTAGCATCTACATTGACAAGTTAAATTTATAATTCTTAGAAGTGAGTTGTGTTAGCATTACTTTAACTAGTGTATTCACCACAAGTATTCTCTATGTTGATCTTATTTTTACTAAGGTGAGGAGCCCCTCTGATCTCATCAAGTTACTAATAAGTCTGAAGGATTTTGTTCCATCATGTGTGTCAAAGTATAAACTACCAATATTATGATTACCAAACAAAAAATGGGAGATTGCACTAATTTTGTGAATGAAAATAACAACTTATAGGAATTTACTTCAAACAAAATTTGCAATCAAATTTTATCAAAATATTAACTAAAACTATAGCATTAAGAAATTATTAGAGGAGAGAAAAAATTATATATATATATATATATATATATATATATATATATATATCTATATATGTATGAGTTGGGAGACACTTTGAAATGTCGTACAAGAATGTTATTACTAAGTTCAAGAACAATGACACTTTTCCAAAAGATATTATTTGTAATATAGGAATTACAAAAGGGTTTTCTCTATTCCCTATACCTTTAGGCATTTACATTGACAAATTAAATGCATATTTCAAAAAAGTTGGTTGTGTTAGCATTACTTTAACTAGAATAGTCATCATACTTCTTCTCTATGTTGATGATATTGTTCTTATGGTGAGGACCCTATGTGATATCATTAAGTAACTAATAATTTAGAAGGGTTTTGTTCCATCATAAATATCAAAGAAAAAATTAAAAAAAAAAATTTATTATGATTTCCAAACAAAAAATGAGAACATGCACTAATTTTGTCCATGAAAATTACAACTTGTTGAAATTTAGTTAAAAAAAATTTATGTAATCAAATTTTATCACAATATTAAATAAAAATTTAGCATTAAGAAATGAGTAGTGGAGAGAAAAAAAATTGTAATCAAAACAATTGTAAGTCAACTACCGCGTGAAGGGTAGCCGAAGTGCTAGGACTAATGATGCTAATTTTTCACACTTTGGTTCAAATCCTCACTAAAATTGTTGGATATGGTTTGTAAGCTATGCTATCAGGCCAAGAGATTATATTGGAAACAATGTTATGTAATCTCTATTTTTAGTTATGAATTTCCTTTTGTACCAAAGAAAAAAAATAAATCAACAAAATTTTAGGTGGGGAAAAGAGAAAATCTTGATTGATACTTTTGTCATTCTTATTAGATTCTGTGAATGTTAATTTGTGGTTATAGTATTTATAAATAATTGAAAAAGAAGAAAAAACAAACCCAAAAGTGTTTTATACTTTATAGCTTTAAAATTGAAACCAATATGCCCTATCCTATTGAGTTGGGTTGTAAAAGAAGGTTCAATGGTGGAAATGTGTAAGTTTTCCCTCAGTGCCTATTTAAAATAAAAAATAAAAAATAAAAATTGTGTTCTAAATAGAAAAATAATTTCGATTATAGCTTTAAAAAAATTAATATGTTGTAAGGTAATTATAAGTAAAAAAGGATTGTGAGTGATATGTTTAAATTTTACATTTTTCAAAAATATTTCAAGAGGAGATCTAAACAAAATATTTGAAGATCTATGTTAACTAATTTATATCTCTATCAACTTCATATATATCTATATATATACTACTACTACAACAATAACAACAACAACAACAAAATTATGGTTACAATTTTTATTTCATTCTATATATAATCTATTTAGCATTAAAAATATAATTTAAACAATGAAAAATAGCACATTGTGTTTTACAGTCTAAATTTTTTGCGTGTGAAGTAATTTGATCCTTCTAGCTCATGTTACATTTGTACCTATTTAAAATAAAAATAAAAATAAAAATTATGTTCTAAATAGAAAAATAATTTGATTATAGCTTTAAAAAAATTGATATGTTGTAAGGTAATTATAAGAAAAAAAAGATTGTGTGTGATATGTTTAAATTTTACGTTTTTCAAAAAGATTTCAACAGGAGATCTAAACAAAATATTTGAAGATCTATGTTAACTAATAAATATCCCTATCAACTTCATATATATCTATATATATATTACTACAACAACAACAACAACAAAATTATGGTTACAATTTTTATTTGGTTCTATATACTCTATTTAGCATTAAAAATATAATTTAAACAATGAAAAATAGCACATTGTATTTTACACTCTAAAAAATTTTCATGTGAAGTAATTTGATCCTTGTGGCTCATGTTACATTTGTACTTAAGATGGATCTGTGTTGTTTCTACAACCTAGTGTGAAGGTTATGTGTAACTATGTCTCTCCTTGAATTGGAGTGTATGTATGTCCTTAACTTGAAATTCATGTGTTTTTACTAAAATAAAAATAAAATGTTCCCATATCAACCTCATTTATATTTATATGTAGAAAAAATGGTGTTAAAGGAAAATATTTTAATGTTATATAAAATAAATATTTTATATGAATTAATATTAATTTATACTTAAAAATATATCCTTCAATAATACAATTTCAGCAATGGCACATTTTTTTTCACGCTAAAATAAATTTGTACTTTCTTGGCTCATCATGTTAAATATATGCTTAAGATAAATCTATACTAATTTATATAAGCAATAATACTTTTTAAATATGAATATGTAATGTAGAATTATTTCTCTCCATAAGAGTAGTCACATTTTCAATTACTCACATGACATGAATTATATTTAGTAAGATATTGTAGACAAAATACTTTATTTATTTATATAGAAATAATGATGTTAAAATATGAATTTTTAATGTATAATTTAAACACATAAATGGAAAAAAAATATGTTGTTTTTATAAATGGTCAAACATTTTTAAATTAATTATATGTTAGGTAAAATATTTTTTAAATTTATAGAATTATAAATAAATTTATTATATTTATAATAATATTATAAATATATAATGATTAATTAATTATATATATATTTTTAAAATACTAATAAAATATATAATTATTTCAAAACTTTTTCCAAAAAAGTAACTAGTAAATGAATGGTTCAATAAACCATTCAATTTAAGATCATTTAATAAGAATATAAGAATATATTTAATTAATATAATTAAAAATAATTTAATTATAATTTTAAATGAATTAATATAATATTATAATTAATTTGAAGTTAAATAATATTGAATCAAATTATATAAATAATGAAAGTAAAAATATCTTGTTAAACCTGATTTATTATTTAAATAAAAATAGTAGACTTTTTTACACATTTTCAAATGAAATTATAAAATTTTATAAGAAACCTTTAATACAAGGATGATGTTTTTAGTTTAAAGGAAATAGAATTTTGGGTTAAACAAGGTGTAGCTGAGAAAATTAAGGACACGAGAAATTCTATTATCCTTCAAGTTCACGGTCCTCTCCCTTTAATCTAATAGTGAAGTAGAGTTGCATTATTCATATGTTTATATTTTAAAAGAAATGATAAAAATGAGACCCCTCATCTTTGAGAGGACTATTATGATACTTTCTTTTTATCTTTGTGATTTATAATAGTTTTGTAAATACATATACATCTTACGGATTTATAATAGTTTTGTTTTGTAAACACAAAGAGTATATCGTTTGAAAGTTATAGAAAGATGATAAATCTGTTATTATTTTATTATGGACCACTTAGATATTCTTAAGACTATTTTAGAGGAATGGCATAGTAATATAGTAGTACAGTAGTGTCGTGTTTTTTTGGGTTTATTATAAGAAAACATTTGACATGGTGCTCAAAAGTTCCGTTTGAGTTGAGAGGTATTTTGAAAGGTTGTACAATAACATTATTCCTAAGTTCAAGAATAATGGCACTTGTCCAAAAGAGATTGTTTGTAATGTAGGAGTTTCACAAGTGTTTTCTTTATCCCCTACACTGGTTAGTATTTACATTGAAAAGTTAAATGTATAATTTTTAGAAGTGAGTTGTGTTAGCACTACTTTAACTAGTGTATTCATCATAATTATTCTCTATTTTGGTGATATTTTTCTTAAGTGAGTAGCCCCTCTGATCTCATCAAGTGATTAATAAGTTAGAAGGATTTTGTTCTATCATGTGTATCAAAATAGAAACTAACAAAAACAATATTATGATTACCAAACAAAAAATGGGAGATTCCACTAAATTTGTGCATGAAAATAACAACTTATAGGAAGTTACTTCAAACAAACTTCCTGCAGTTAATTTTATCACAATATTAAATAAACTATAGCATTAGAAAATTATTATTGGAGGGAGAAAAAATATTTTGGTAATCAAAATAATTTTCAGTCAACTACCCGTCAATGGTAGCTCGAGTGATTGGGACTAATGTTGTTAATTTTTACCAGTTTGGTTCAAGTCCTCACTAAAATTGTGCGATACAGTTTGTAAGCTATTCTATTAGGCCAGGAGATTATATCCGTAACAGTTCTATGCAATCTCTTGTTCTAGTTATGAATTTCCCCTTGATACAAAAAAAAAGTTTTAAATCAACAAAATTTTAGTTTAGGAAAAGAGAAAATCGTCTTTGATACTTTTTTCATTCCTATTATCTTTTATGAATGTTCATTTTTTGTTTATCGCACATATAAAGAATTGAAAAACAAGATAAAACAAATCCAAAGGTGTTTTATAATTTATAGCCTTAAAATGAAAAGCAATATGCCCTATCCTGTTTATTTGGGTTATAAAAGGAAGAAAATGAAATGGATTAAGGGAAATAGAGAAAGAATACACATGAATATTGAAAACAGAATAGTAGCATGGTAAAACATCTTCTACTAATAATACTAGAATACTTTTATATATAAACTCGTTAGAATGGTGTTAACTTATCTCTCGAGATACAAATTTCAGTTATGCTCATCGACAAAATGTTGTCACTGGAGGGAAAAAAAATGGAATTTCAACATAAATCAATGAAACTAAATATCCAAAATCTAATTATATGAGGAATAAGACCAAATGGTTTGTAAACACTGAGGTGGTTCATTGATGTATCAACTTAAGGATTTAACTTTTGCATACAATATCTATTTGAGGTGCATAATGCATCATTATAAATCTCTAACTAAGAACTACAATTTAATATCATAGTGTGGGTGTGTAAAATACAAATATGAGTCCTTCAATTTTTAAAAAATAATAGTGTAGGGCCTTAAAATTATCCTACAGGTTTACAAGCCAAAAAATATTAACAAAATTGCTAAGAAGGAGAACTGTGTTGATTCAATCGAAGAGGTGGATGGCTACCAAAATCCACTTATATCAATCCCCACTCTTGAAGCATAATTTTTTTCCATTTCATCAAGCTCTCGTGAGAGATGTGGAAAATTTTACTAATTTTGAAGCTTGGTGAGCCACTTTATTTGCTAAGGAATATTTTTTTCCTTAACATATGTTCTGCTAGTGAGTTCCCTTAATTTTGTTGTCTAATATTTGACCCACAGTTTCTTTGTAAATATATTTAGAGTTGAGTTTTGTAAGGGCCAACTGATCATCCACATCATAAGTTTTTAGCATAGATGGAAACTATGGTTCAACTAGCTCCACATTAAATACTGAGTGCAGGTTAAGAGAGGAAGAGTATTCAATTGAAAATATTTTTTATCCAAAAATTCTATATTGGTGAAAATCCCATATTAGAATGGTTTTAGCTTCATGTGAGAGCTTATGAGGTGCTCTTTATACAAATATAACTAAACTATATCACCCACCAAAAACGTGTGTGTAATTATATGTTATTCATGTCATTATTTGTACTTATTAATGATATTTTGTAAGATATAATGAACCTAGTGTTGGAGGAGTTATGCCTTCTCAGAAAATTTCACTTCTATATATACCACTACTTAAACATAATAAGACTATTTTAGTGAAGATGCAATGGGTAAAGTTACTAGTCTTGGAATCCTTGGTTGGAGAAATTCTCTGGAAGACCGACAAGAGTTGTGTGTTGAGTTACCAATTGTGGAAGCCCTAGTTGGAACAAATGATTTTGAGCCCTCGATGACTTGGTTAGAGACCGATATGGGGGTTATTGGTGATTTATGGCTGAGAGGTGGAATCACTAGTTGAGGGCTGAGGAGATTCAACCTTTGGAATCATGGGTTTTGTTTCATTTGGCTATTCCATGGAATCCCACATTCATGCTTCAAATATTGAATGGGTGTGACTGCCTTAAATAAATATTTGGTTCAACTCAATCTATGGTTGGGTGGTATGTGGAAGTCCTTGACCTAGTTTCATTTTGCATATGTTAATAACAACTCTTTTCCTCTTGTATTTTATGGGTAAATGGATCCCTCGTCCGTTCTATGTTGGCTCTACAACCTATTGTGGAGGCTATGTGTAAGTATGTTCGTCCTTGATTTTAAGATTGTTATGTTGGCTCTACAACCTATTGTGGAGGCTATGTGTAAGTATGTTCGTCCTTGATTTCGAGTGTATGTCTATCCTTAACTTGAAATTCACTCATATTTTTATTAAAATAAAAATAAAATATTCACATATCAACTTAATTTATATTTATATATAGAAAAAAAACCTCACATGTATTTATATATAGATAAGAAAAGGGTGAAAATAAAATATCAATGTGTAATGCAAAATTTAAACAAATAAATTGAAGTTGATCCCTCTCTCTCATGTTAGATATGTACTTAAGATGGATCTATGTTGGTTCTACACTCTAGTGTGAAGGTTATATGTAAGCATGTATCTCCTTTACTTGGAGTGTATATATGTCCTTACCATGAAATTCAAGTTTCTTTACTAAAATAAAATTAAAAAAATCACATATAAACTTCATTTATATATATTTATAAAAAACAAAATGTTAAAGGAAAATATTTCATAGTTATTTAAAAAAAATATCCAATATAAATTATAAAAAAATATTTTAATTTGAATTAATATTAACCTATACTTAAAAATAGCATTTAATAATACAATTTAAACAATTACACATTATTGTTTTGTACTCTAAAATAATTTTGTACCTTTTTGACTCATGTTAGATATGCGATAAATCTATGTTAATTTATATAGGAAATAGTACTTCTAAAATATGAATATGTAATGTAGAATTGTGTCTCTCTATAAAAGTCATCACATTTTCTATTACACACATGACATGAATTATATTTAGTAAGACATTGTAGAAAAAGGTAAATTTATTTATTTATATGGGAATAGTACTTTTAAAATATGAATTTGTAATACGAAATTTAAACAAATAAATGGAAAAAAATTAAATAAATAAATTATGTTAGTTCGATAAGTTGTGAACCATTTTCAAATTAATTATATGTTAAGTCAAATATTTTTTGAATTTATAGAATTATAAATAAATTTATTATATATATATATATATATAGCTATGTTAAAACTTCTTCAAAAACAAATAAATAGTAAATGAATTGTTCACTAAACCATTCAAATTAAAATCTTTTAATAAAAATATAAAAATATATTTAATTAATATAATTAAAAATAATTTAAATATCATTTTAAATGAATTAATTTAATATTATAATTACTTTTAATTTAAAGCATATTAAATCAAATTTTATAAAACTCAAAATAAAAATATCTTTTTAAACCTTATATATTATTTAATTAAAAAAATAGACTTTTTTTACAAATTTTCAAATTCAATTATAAAATTTCATAAGAAATTTTTTTTACAAGGATGATGCTTTTAGTTTAAAGGAAATAGAATTTTGGGTTTTAAAGTTGTATTGGAGAAATTTAAGGACACCGGAAATTTTCTTATCCTTCAGGTTCACGGTCTCCTCTCTTTAATCTAAAATCTAATAGTGAAGTAGAGTTGCGTTATTCATATGTTTAAAGCAATGATAAAAATTAGACCTTTCTTTAAGGACCATTATGATAAGATCTCTCTATCTTAGTGATCTATAATAGTTTTGTAAATACATATACATCTTAGTGATTTATAATAGTTTTGGAAACAGAAATAGTATATGGTTAGAAATTTATAGAAACAATGATAAATCTGAAGCCGATTTTAGTTGTTATTATTCCACTATGGAAGACCTAGATATTCTTAAGATTGTTTTAGAGGAATGGTATAATAATAAAGTAGTGTTTTGTGTTCCTTTGTTGTCTATACGAAAACATTTTACATGGTGTTCAGAATTATCATTTACAATAGATAGGAAGAGTCACAAGTTCTATTTGAGTTAAGAGACACTTTGAAAGGTTGTACAACAATGTTATTTCTAAGTTCAAAAATAATGAAATTTGGTTAAAGGAGATTATTTGTAATGTAGGAGTTTCACACGGGTTTATTTATCGCCTACACTTTTTTGCATTTACATTGACAAGTTAAATGCATAATTATTAGAAGTGGGTTGTATTAGCACTACTTTAACTAGTGTATTCATCAAACTTATTCTCTATGCTGATGATATTGTTCTTACTGTGGTGAGTTCCTCTGATCTCATCAAGTGACTAATAAGTCAAAAGGATTGTGTTCCATCATGTGTATCAAAGTAGAACTAAGGATTGTTTTCCATCATGAAGATGCATTAATTTCTTTTCACATTTTCTCAAAGAAGCACTTCCTTTTAAGAATGAATATTAATCAAATAACATGTTTCTTTGTATAGGAGCCCTCACATTTTCTAATTAGTCATATAACATGATTTATATTATATTTATATTTTGGTAAGATACTATGAACAAAATTATTTTATATTATATCTTGATAAGATAGTTTAAACAAAATTATTTTATTTACTTTGTATTATATTTGTGTAAGGTAGTGTACACAAAATTATTTTATTTATTTATTGAGTTCATTGGTTTATTGAACCTAGAGGCTCATTCTACATTCAATATAAGGGGATGTTGAAGTTTTATCTTCCATACATGTCCCTTTAAAATAAAAATAAAAAGTAAAAATTATGTTCTAAATAGAAGATTAATGTCAGCTATAATTATAAAAAAAATGAATATGTTGTAAAGTAATTAGAAGTGAAAAAAAAAGTTTGTGAATGAGATGTTCAAATTTTATACTTTTCAAAATTATTTTAACAAGATACTTAAATAAACTATTTGAAGATCTATGTTAACTAATTTATGTCCATATATATCTATATATAGAAAAAATTTAAGTTTTTATCGTTAAAATTTTTATTTGGTCCTATATATAGTCTATTTAGCATTAAAAGTACAATTTAAACAACGAAAAATAACAAATTGTGTTTTGCACTCTAAAAACGTTTTCACATGTAAATGGATCCTTCCTGCTCATGTTAGATCCATACCTATGATTGATCTATGTTGGTCCTAGCTCATGTTAGATTCATACTTAAGATTGATCTATTTTGGTTCTCGTCCATGTTAGATATGTACGTTAGATCGATCTATGTTGGTTCTACAACCTAGTGTGAAGGCTATGTGTAAGTATGTTCATCCTTGATTTGGAGTGTATGTCCGTCCTTGATTTGGAGTGTATGTCCATCCTTGATTTTAAGTGTATGTCCGTGCTTGATTTGGACATGCATTGCAAGATGAATTTTGGGTAAAACATAGTGATGGGGATCACTTATGACTAGTTTTGGCTACTAAATTGACAAAGGCAATGGAAAAGGATTTGGAAAGGCATGAGGCATTTATTGGCATTTCAAATTTTATAAAAATAATGGAAAATAGGAGAAAATGAAGGTTGAAGGTGACAGGTTGCATGTGAGGAGGATGAAAATGAAGGAAAATAATAGAAAGTGAAGAAAATAGAGGCCTTAATAATAATAAGGATTATGAGGATTACATCATTTTTTTTTGGTCAATGTTAGCTTTTTGTCATTTTTTCTTGGAGATCTCTCTTGTCTCTCTCTCTCATACTTTGGATACTTGGAGTTTTCTTGGAGCACTCTTGGAGGAGCATGGCATAATTGGGATTTGCAGGAACACGGAAAAGGAAAAGAAGGAAATCACAAGACAAAAATGGGATCAACAACTCCAATAGGTTTTGCTTGTAGGTACCGAGTTACATTTATGATTTTCTTGTTATTTTTGGCATGCATGGAACATGAATGTGGTTTCTTCATTGTGATCTGTAATTGGCTTGGAGGATATCTTAGATTGGTAGTTATTTTACCTAGCCTTGCCATTTCTTGGACAGGCATGGTATTGTGGGTTTACCTTTGTTTTTTGGTTAGTGCTCATGTTTCTTATGGTTGTGTATTGAGTTATTAGTTCCTTGAACCCTTAGTTGGAAAAAATATTTGGTTCCCTGCAATAGCTTCTGTTAAGTTACTAGTCCTGGAAGCCTTGGTTAGAAAAACACTCTTGAAGCCCTTGGTGGGTTGATATACTACTCCTAGAAGCCTCAGTTGGACAAATTCTCTGAAATACCGACAACAGTTGTGTGTTGAGTTACCGATCCTGGAAGCCCTAGTTGGAACAAATGCTTTGGAGCTCTAGACATCTTGGGTAGAGACTGATCTAGGGATGGTTAGTAATTTCCAACCGTGAGGTGGAATCACTGGCTGAGGGTTGAGTAGATTCATCTTCTAGAATCTCATTTTTGGTTTCTTTTGGTTATTCCATGAGATCCTAGATTCATGCTTCGAATATGGCACGGGGGTGATTGGCTGAAAGAAATACTTGGTTCATCCCAATATATGGTCATGTGGTATGTTGAAGTCATTTACCTGGTTGCATTTTTCTTATGTTTATAAGATCTCTTTTCCTCTTGTATTTTATGGCTAAAATACTAATTATTATACTATCTTAATGGGTGTTCTATCATTTTATTATGTTGGTTATAAGAATTGTTTATGACAAACTTGAGATATTGCTCTCATTATGTTTTGATTAGTATATGAAATGTTAATGAATTTATAACCTAATACATGTTATTGTAGTTATTATGAGGAGGAATAAGTAATTCTTGACAAATATCAAATAATTATGAAGTCTCTATGTTCAGATATGTTTACACGACCTGTAGATTACATGTTCATGATGTGCTTTGCAAAACGTATATCATGGCTAGGCCTTGACAGTTTAGGTTCTTGTTCAATTTTTGCATTAGAGACCTAGCCATCTTGTTATTTATCATTTCTGATATTTTCGTTAAGTTTTGGGCAAAGTCCTGAGTCCTCGCCTTGAAAAATCGACTCAAAATTCAGGGTCAGTGGTACCTAACTTCCTATAAAATTATGCATTTTCATGGATTCATGGTTGTGCAACTGACTCAAGGGTTTCATCTTCATGGAGGGATTTTCATCAGTGCATCTAGAGATCTAGTTCAGTCAAAAAACGAGTTGTCTTAGGGATTTGACACCTTGAAGGGTTGGTTGGCTCCTCAAGGTTCTGCAACATCTAAGGAAGGTCAGAATTGTCTTGTCTTATTGATCCCACTTTATTAACTATAATTTGGGAGTTGAGTCATATCATAGCAACTCTTCACCACATGGTTACCCTAGTGGACCAGTTTGCTTGGGTAAAAGTGAGAGGAGGGGGTTACAGGGTGGTATCAGAGCATGGTTTCATTCTACTTGGGTGATGTTTGGTTTTCATTTTTCTTTGGATCAATGTGTTTTCATGTGTTCTTGATAGTTTCATATACATCCATTACACTTGTGGTCTAGGTGTTTACTATGTAGACATGGTAACGGATATTTTTGATGTCGTATTGTTATGCAAAAGTTGATGAGGTTGTTGTTGGGATGTGTTCGCTATGAAAGTATGCTAGTGTTTATCTATATTGTTTATGCATACGTGTCATCCTTATGTTTCTTGTGAATATTACCTACTCTATGTTATAATTTTGACATTATGCATGGTAACTAGGATAGTGATTGAGATGATGTTTATATACTATTATGAGTATGATTATACATGTATTGCACTAATCTTGTTGATCTTGCAAATGATATATCCTCGCCTGAAGTATACCTAGGTACATTAGTTTCTTTATAATTTGGTTTAGCTTACATGACATGCCTTGGAGGAAGAGATAATCAAAGATGACTAACAATATGGTAAACTACAGTTTTCGAGATTCCCCTTATAGATTTGATGAGCGACATGGTGAGTTCCCTTCATCAAGTTCTCATGAGAGATGGGGGGGGGGGGGGGGATTTCACTATTTTTGAAGCTTGGTGAGCCACTCTATTTGCCAAAGAATTTCTTTAACATATATTCTACTAGTGAGTTCCCTTCATTTTTTTTTCTATGATTCGATCCACTGTTTATTTCTAAATGTATTTATAATTGTGTTTTGTAAAGTCCAAGTTCTCATCCAAATCCTAATTTTCTAGAAAATATTGAAGATATGGTTGAAGTAGCTCCACATTGAAGACCGAGTGCAAGTTAATAGAGGAATAATACTCAATTGAAACTAATTTTTATCCAAAACTTCTATACTAGTGTAAATCCCATATTACAATGTTTTGAGCTTCATGTAAGGGCCTATGAGGTTCTCTTTCTACAAATACAACTAAACCATATCACCCACCAAAACCTTCCATGGAATTTAATGTTATTCATGTTGTTATTTTTACTTAGTATTGATATTTTGTAAGATATAATGAGCCTAGTATTGGAGGTGGTATACCTCCTAAAAAAAATTCACTTCTATATATACCACTACTTGAACATGAGAATACTTTATTGGTGAAGATGAAATGGGTAAAGATACAACAATCGATGCCAATGGATAGAACTCAAAGCACACCTATAAAGGATTACGTCGAATAGAGTCATGGAGAGCTCCATTATAGCTACATTGAACACACGAAAACCTCTCATCTCACATATGTGGATGCTTGGAGTTGGACGTGCACAATATATGAAAAATAGTATTATTTATTTTTTTCCTTTATCCAAATATTTGGGGGTGAAAGGAAGTTGATTTGGTTAACTTGGTGTCAATAAGTGATCTGTAGCACCCCTAGACAAAAATCCATGTAATAACATTAATAAAGGAAAATTAATAACCAAGTTCATTACACATATATTCCAAGATGAATTTTGGGAAAAACATAGTGACGGGGATCACTTGTAACTAATTAATGACTATGCATTCAATAATACAATTTAAACAATTACACGTTATTTTTTTTCACTCTAAAGAAAGTTTGTACCTTCTTAGTTCATGTTAAATGTGTGCTTAAAATATATCTATGCTAGTTTATATAGGTAATAATACTTTTAAAATATGAATACATAATGTAAAATCGTTTCGCTAGATAAAAGACATCACATTTTCTATTACTCACATGACATGAATTATATTTAGTAACACAATGTAAGAAAAACAATTTTATTTATATGAGAAATAATAGTTGTAAAATATAAATGTGTAATAAAAAATTTAGACAAATAAATGGAAAAAATTATACTAGTTTGATAAAACGTAACTAATAAATGAATGGTTTATCAAACCATTCAAATTAAAATCCTTTGATAAAAATATAAAAATATATTTAATTAACCTAAACAAGAATAGTTTAAATATTATTTTAAATAAATTAATTTAATATTAAAATTACTTTAATTTAAATAATATTAAATAAAATTATATAAATAATGAAAATAAAAATATCTTGGTATATTTGCTATATTAGTATAATATATTTAAGTAAAAATAGTAGAGTTTTTTTTACACATTTTAAAATTCAATTATAAAAATCCTTTATTACAAAGATGATGATTTTACTTTAAAGGAAATAAAATTTTGGATTAAACAAGTTGTAGTGGAGAAATTTAAGGACGGGGAAATTCTCTTATCCTTCACGTTCACGGTATCGTCTCTTTAATCTATTATTGAAGTAGAGTTTCATCATTCATATGTTTATATTTTAAAAGTAATGATAAACATGAGACCTCTCTTTAAGGACAAAGGACCATTATGATAAGCTTTTTCCATCTTAGAGGTTTAAGATAGTTTTGTACATACACATAGTATATGTTTAGAAAGTTATCGAAAAGGTGATCAATATCATGTTAATTTTGGATGTTATTATTTCACTATGGACCACCTAGATATGCTTACGACTATTCTATAGGAATGTCATAATAATAAAGGAGTGTCTTATAATATACTATTTTGTGTTGTTTGTTGACTATAAGAAACCATGTTTGACATAGTGTTCAAAATAATTTTTTGCAATATATAGGAACAGGTGAAGTTCAATTTGAGTTCAGAGGCACTTTGAAAAAGATAAAATATCACACTGCACACTCTATATAAATTCTATATTATGAATCAAGGAAATTACACACATATTTATACAAGCAATAGTCTCAAGATAGGAAATCTATCTTGGACGTACAGTAATGTGGTTGAGAGATTCTCTCAACCACACACTAAACTAGGAAAGAATATAGTTCTAACTATATCCTATTATGTAGGAACAAACACCTCAAATGGAGAATTACAACCATATACAAGTAGTAATTAGATATTTCTAACTCCCCCCCTTAATGACTACTTGTCGTGATAGTGATTCACAAAGTCTGGTTGTGGTCAAACATAACAAAGAATATGTCGACGTCCATATAAAAGAGCAACCATCCACCGAAATGCATGGGTACCAACCACTGCAACCGCTAGTCCTGTAGGATGTCCTTCGCATACATGATTCTGTCGACCATTATCACTACATATATGTACCTACGAATCCACCACCATCGAGAAAATTGCATGTGTAGAACCTCCAAAAACAAAGAGTGATCAGCGCCTTTCTAAGCCAAATATTCATGTCCAAATAACAATCACTAACAGTTGCGTCGACCCTCTTATTTGAGATCATGAGCTCGACATTACTGCAGTCCACCTGCTCGACTGAGCATAAAGCTCTTGTGTACACATATCCAAAAAGGAACTTTTAGCCATAAAGGCTCTATAGGTGGTTTCTGGCTCACCACCAACCAGCCACAAAGGCGATCCAGCCACAAAGGCTCTATATGTGTGGTTTCTGGCTCACCACAAACCATTACAAAGTGGTTTTAAGATCACCACGAACTTTCAACATTTTGGAGTTTCTGGGTACATATAATGACCATTACAACAACCAACTAGACTTGCTTTTAACATACTAGGGAGTCTATTCCATAAACCACACTAACTCAAACAAACATCTACTTTTTTGTCCACCATAAACGTTGTTTCTGCTCCTTTACCTAATATTTTCATTGTTCACATCTTGGGCATCTCTGTTAAATAAATTCTTGGAACTCCATGCTTATCCTGTCATGATATTACACAAAAACAACAAGACTCGATCTTCACTGAGATAGAATGTTGTGGCATTTAACAGATATATATCCTTGCATAGCAAGAGAAATCTATAGGATACCTAGCACACAAAGAAGACTCAGTCTAAAGATCACAAAGCAGACTTAGTCTAAAGATCAAACAAGACTCAAATCCTAAAAAACCTGGCCACTTTAGATTTTTCCCTATGCCTGCACATAGAGACGCAGGCTACTCAAGTCTTACTCTAGACTCTAGACTCATAATCAAATGCCTTCTCTTTGGCCCCAGATCTTCTAAAATAGCCAAAGAATTTCTACATCCGAGAGACTCATGAATCAAAAGTAAATATTCTCATCTGATCATCATGCCTGCATATGAAATCTTGTGTCCTCTCTTTACCTAAAGCAAATCGTCCGAAATAGATTTGATAGTCTCGTGCAAGGGTATCAAAATCTTTTACGAATGTCATAAGGAAACTAAAACAAATCGCCCAAAATAGATTTGATAGTCCCGTGCAAGGGTATCAAAATATTTACCATTATTACATGACAGAAAGTAAAATGTCAGGAAGCATTGCTTTCGGGTAACACCGAAGTGACATCCACGCAGAGCTTCCGTGACATACCTATGTACTAAGTGTGAGTCTGTGTACAAAATGGAGATTTTTTTACGAAGAACCCATGAAAGAAATGTCTAACTCCATTGTCGGTTAGAAAGACTTTACAGTACAAAGAATGCAACTTGTGGAGGTGTATAGTAACTATGTCGAAAATGACCTATTAGATAGGTGGAAAAGCATTGAACTGTCACTTCCTTTTCTGATTCCCAAATCTTACTTTCATGATCTTCTGGAAGTTGGAGGAAATTTATCCGTTCAAAAGGATTAGCATCGGGATCTGATTGTTGATGGAAATCATTGTACTCCATTTGAGTTCCATCGGTACTCTAGGCAAGCTGTCTTGTACTGATATTTTGGGCTACGAACCAATGAGTATGACTGCATCTTCTCAAAGCATTTAGAAAAGAAATATCTTCTAGTTCAATCAGATCTTTAAGTGTTTTGTACAGGACTCTTTTCTGAAGCATTCCAGGTGCAGAGAATCCATCAATCTTCAGTCTGGTGAATTGATAAGGCATTGTAAGAATACCACTGAGTCCGTAAATATTCCACCATCCTTCAAACCAATCTGGAAGAGGATCTTCTTGATTTATCCTTTATGTTGGCCAATTTTCATAGCCAAAATCAAATTGCAGATGATAGAAGAAATTAGAAGAAATATTTTCCAAATTCATCATCTGGAAAAAGGCAGTCTTCTGTCTTTCAGGATCATAATTGTTTCTCCTAGAATGATTATTAAACCTTCTTATTGTTAATCTACAATTTCCAATTCTGTTATCATCTTCATAAAAGATTTCATAAGATATGTTACCAATGTGAACCAAATAATCAAGCTCTTGAATGGCCAAATCATTTTCAACTTCTTGATCATCCCAAGTCCAGAGATTGGGAATACCTTCTCTCCACCTTATCTCCTTTATTGGATACCAGTCATCATCATGATCTAAAATACTGGTACTATTGATATTATCATATCTGAACCATCCATGAACTGCTTCTATTTCAATATAATCCTCAGATCTTCTAATGAAATTACAAGTTAGAGAATGAATAGAATTCTTTTCTAAAAATTCTCTAGACAACATATCAGAAAAATAATTCTTATGACCAGGAATGAATTCTATTTCAAATTTATATTGACTGAGGGTCATCATCCATCTTACCATGGCAGCATCTTCAAAATCACATTTCTGGATGGCGAAATTTAATGCCTGACAGTTAGTTTTTACTAAAAACTTTGTATAGATCACAAAGTCTTTAAATTTATCTATTCCCAAATAGACTGCTCTGAGTTCCTTCTTGAGGCTTGCCCAATTCTTTTGAGCTTTTTACCATAATCTAGAGGCATACTGACAGATTTCTAGTGTATTTTTTGCTTGTTCTGGATTTTCTTGATAGAGAATGGCTCCCCAACCTATATTACTTGCATATGTCAAGATCACTTTCTTCCAATTTTCTTGAATTGGATTGAGAGGCTGGATTCTGCGAATTCTTTCTTTAATCCTCTGGATAGCTCTGGTGCATTCTTCATTCCATGGGATGGGTTCCTTTTGCAGTCTTTGATTCAAAAGTTTTCTTTCTTGGGCACAATTTTGAAGAAATTTTGAAACATAATTAAGGCTTCCTAGAAACCTCTACAATTGAGTTTTATCCAAAATTTCATTAGGGAAATTATCAATGAAGTCTATACTTCTCTGGATTACCTGGTAGGAGCCAAATTGTATGTTGTAGCCCAAAAAATCTATCATTGTCCTGAATAACTTCATTTTTGACTCAGAAAGAACTATTCCTTTTTCTTTAACTCTTTGGAGAAATAACTTCAAATGTTTTATGTGAGCAGGAATATCTTCTAAATGAACCAAAATGACATTAATGTACTTCTTAAGTAAATATTCCATACCTTCAAAGGTTTCATCCATGATGCGCTGGAACGCTGAAGGAGAATTTATCAGTCCAAAAGGCATTATATTCCACTCAAAATGGCCTTCAAGGACTAAAAAGGCAGTTTTCCATTTGTTGGATTCTTTAATTCCCACTTGCTAAAATCCTGACTTTAAATCAAATTTAGAAAAGATCTTGGATCTGGATATTTGTCCCAAGATGGTAGATGGATTTGGAAGTGGATAAGCATCATAGTCCAGTAAATTATTCAAAGGTTTATAATTTACTACTAGCCCGGGTTTTCCTCTGGCTATCTCTGCATGTTTATTAACATAAAATGCAAAACAGGCTATTGGACTCTTGCTTTTTTTGATCAGCCCCTTTTGTAAGAGATCCTTGATCTCTTTCTTGCAGAGAATCATTTGTTCCTAGTTAATAGGGATGGCTTTTGATCTTCTGAGCTTCCCATTAACATCTTTCTTCAATGGTAGCTCCACTTCATGCTTGTGCACATGCCAAAAAGCATTGGGGTCCTCTGAACAACATTCCAAAAATTTATTCTTGAGATTGACTATTTCTTTATCAAATTTCCTTGTTCAAGATTTTCATCAATTCTGAGAATTTCCTTTTTCTTTTCCATTTTTGCTAATAGATTTTCCAATCTTTCAATCCTCTTTATTCTGTTAGGAGAACTAGAATTGATGAAAGGGAAAAATAATTCTTTACCTTCTAGCTCCAAAAAGTAGCCAAATCTCCTTGTATGCAGGTCAAACTTTTCTCCATGTTTTTGGAAATTCTGAAAGAAAGGTGTTCCTAGGTACATTACACAATCCATACCTGTAACAATGGGACAAAAAAATTTGATTCAAATTGAATCTGTCAGAAAAATATCAACTGAGGCTTCTGAAGTCGTTCTAATATCACCACTGGCTGTTGTGACTTTTAGAAAACTAGTAGGTCTTCTAAGATGAGACTCTATCACTGTATCACTTACAATATTAAGTCTAGAACCAGTATCCATAAAGACTTTCCAATATTCAATTTTTGAACCGATTCTTACCTTTAATTTGATACAGTACATTACATCTCTAGTAATTTGATTGTAGCCTAAACCACTTCGATCATCTTATGTTTCTTAATCAGAATGATGCTCATGAATTTCTACTCCTTTAAAGGGCTTCTGATGGTAGATGTAATTCTGTGTCTGTCCTGAGAAAACAAGCTGGGCCGAACTGGATCCTGGTTCATTTTCAACCTTTATCTTTCTGAGCTAACAGTCCTGATGACTTTCAATACAAAGTCTCCTATTCTCTTTTACTGTATTTCTCAGTTCTTTGATTTCTTTGTGAATACTGGGCAATGTATGTGGAAGGTCTTCTCCAAAGTCTTCTTGCTTGAATTTTCTTGTTAAAGCTTCAACTGAAAAAAGAGAAGCTGGTGGCACATATCCTCTATTAGGATTATTCTGATTTGGTGGTCTGGAGTTCAATTGCTTAAGCAACAATTCTTTATACATGTCTTTCAGCTGGGGGTCTGTTGTTGCCATCATTTGAGTGAACAAATTTCTTGTTTGTTCATCTGCCTCTGATTGCTTCATCATATTTATTGAATGACATTGACAAACATCTGAATCACTGCAATCACAGTCATATTTAAAACATTCTTCACAATGTGGATCATTGCAATATTCTTCATCAGATTCATAAGTATCAGAATCAAACCTATTTACATTATCTAATTCTTCTTCACTAGTTAATTCATCACAGCTATCAGGAAAATTCATATAATTTACCTTACCAGATTTGTTTCTGTAGAAAAATTTCTTTTTACCTTTATCTAGTTTTCCTTTCTTCTTGTCTTTTTCTAGATCTGGACAATTTGGGGAAATATTTCCTTTCTTTCCACAGTGGTAACATTTAAATTCTTTCTTTATGGAATATAGTTGTGTTCTTTTATAATATTTGGGTTTTTTCTGATGAATGATTATTTTGCCTGAAAAATTCTTTGAAGAATACTTTTTCTTCTTACTCCGTTCCCTCCCCTCTGAATTTTTTGGGGCAGAAAGATGCCATTGTTTGCACAATTGTTGATAGCCATGGGGATTTTTGGGATTTTTTGCTGCTCGAGCAATCTTCATTTGCGAGCAGAGCTCAACAATTATGGTTTTGACTGCTTGCCTAATTACACTAAATTTGTAATCACCAATATTTCCTGGCACCTTGCTTACTATGGCTTGTGAAACCCATAATGATAAAGAAGAGATGAATATTTCTTTCCACTTAGATTCAAGAATGAGTTCAGGAGACAGAGTGTGCAATTGATGTAAGAACTCATTAAATTATTCGTCAAAATGCTGCATATTACGGAGTTTCACAGCAACCATAGTGATAGCAGTCAAATCATTATTGATTTGTGGGAAACCAATGAAGTTCACACTGATGCCATAGAGTAAACAACCAATCATATTATTTACAGGTAGTGATGTTGTTGGATCCATATATACAGTGCCATCTGCATTCAAAACTTGTGAGTTTTCCCATGTAGCTAACAGAGTAGGATATTTTAATGTTTCAGCTTTCAACCAAGAATCTAAACATCCTTCAAAACCACCAATAATTCTTCTAGTAGAATTAATGGGGCCAATATCATCAGCTAAATAAGTTTTGTAACAAACAAGCATAGAATGAATTACTGACAAAACTTCTGCTTCAGTGCAATTATCAATATTCCACGAATAAGTGGAGGATGCAAACCAATCCTTATGATATTCATATTTCATTAAATCTCTTCTATCTAGGGAAGGGGACCAAGTAGAATTCCACGTGGATCTAGATGTGGTTGCATGGACTATATTGTCTTCAGGGATGCCAAATTGAATTTTGTCCTAAGGAGAGAAATTATGTACATATTCCTCAAGTTTTTCTAAAGAAGGTTCTTCCTCTTCTATTTCAATCTTGTGCAGACCCGTATCTTCTTTTTGTTTCTCATCATACCATTTTTCTATTTAGTCTTCCTCTTTTGTACGTTCCTCCTCTGCCTTTTTCTTCCTGATCCAGTCTGTGAGAGAGGAACTAGTTGAAGAACTAGGTTGAGAGGAAGTTATGGGGTTTGATTTTAAATGGCCAAAATAACTGGGGGCAGCAAAAATACTGTAAGGATAAGAGATTCGTGACTTAGGAAATTCAATTTCTACAGGCTGATTTATCAAACTTGATACAGAACCAGATATGGTGT